>QNGE01002159.1:0-38397 GCA_008508345.1 Paragonimus westermani
GAAACTTATGCTCGGTTTATGTTGGGTGCACTGAAGTCACGCATAATAAACAAATGAGTAAAACGTTGTAGTCCTAAGAAGTCAACACATCGCCAGAGCTTTGTCCTTCCGCAAAGCCTCGGATTTCTGCTACAATGAAATCGTAGCTGAGTACTTCTGATTTGTCTGCTCACCTTGGAGGACATGTAGGTCCTCTTTGTTCACTCTTAACTCCAAATTGTTCTTTTTCAACAGTTCAGTACTCGCTGTGATCCCGGAAGCAGTTTGACGCACGAGTCACCTGCAGGTTTCTTGGAATTCTATGTTCGCGCAATTTTTCCTTGTAATCGGGACACTGGGTTTCTCGGAGCATACCTCTGGTTTCACTCGATGGCGTACTGGCCACAACCGTTTGCGGCTGGACTACATATTCACTAACGAGGCATTGGTGTTTGATAACCCGGAAATCGCCGCGCCACTCGGACTGAGTGATCACGCAGTCGCATTTGAATCCATCTGCAGCATGATCCTTTTCTGCTTAGCGGTTATTGGTCTCAGATACTCACAAAACGGATGTGGAGAAACTAAGTAGCTACTTTACAACGCAGTCTGAAGAATTTCACCCCCCTCTTCACTCTCTTAATGTTTACTTCGAGAAGCCGTGTACCGTTTTTTACGCATCCGTTAATGAATCTACATCATTGACGACCACCAAACGGAACAAGCCTCCAAATCAATTATGTTATCTTACATTCAAATTTATGTTGATGAAGTGGCGTGCGTGGACGTACAATATATTACTAGGATTTAAAGATGACTAAAAAAGGCGCTGTCTTAAGAAGTTGGTGTACATCGCTAATATGAGACCATCTTTACTATCATCAACATCTTGCCGGACGCCGTCGCTGATCCAAATAGCCTTCTCTAATATGGAGCGTCAACTCGCACGGCGAAAGCTGGGGCTCCTAGACTCCTACATCCATAAGAACCGTCTGGCTCTAATACCGAGGCTGTTGATATGCCCGCTGGGTGTTACGGAAGATTTTTGTGCAATCGCCCTAACTTCCCTTGGCTCTCCTTGATACTGAAATTGATGGCACTATTACTGTGGATACTTCAACCGTGGTGGTGACTAAATTCAGATACCTCAAGGACAGCTCAGCTGAACCCGACGGTATACCTCCTAATGCCTTGCATGAAGCGGCTGATCCACTTGCTGGCCCACTTATCATACTGTTTAAGCAATCTATCTCCCAGCAAACTACCTAGCAGTTGAAAACTCGCGAGCGTCACACCTGTTTTCAAGGATGACAGACTTAATCTTTCCATTGGTTACCAATCATCTTACTGTCGACCATCTCGAAAATTTCACAGAAGCTCGTACATGATTCGCTTCATACTAACATCACCTTCTAAGAATTATCCAATGTACAACACGGCTTTTTCAGTGACCGTTCGTGAACCACGAAGCTGATGATAGCCACTGATTAGTGGATCAAAGCAATTGATCAAGGCAAAGGCATTGTTGTCGCATACCCCGACTTTGCTAAACACTTGACATCGTGGACCATGCTGGTTTAATCGGTAAACTTCTGCATTATGGAGTGCAAGGCAACACCCTTTAGTGACTGAGGTCATATTTTTTTACTCTTTTGCAGAATGTGCCCGTCAACGGTGCATTTTCCACCCACAGATCTCGCCTCAACAGGGTACTCCAAGGTCCATTGCTTGATATTTATTGACAGTCTTCTACTTCTAACTACCTCCCCGCTATCATTGTTTCTTGATGACGTCAAAATTTAGCGTGTCCTGAGCAATGGTAACGCTTCTTTTATCCTACAGAAGGACTGTCATTCTATTTAATTGACCTCAAGTAAACCGGCTCAACCTTGATGCTGATAGGCGTGAATTTATGCGTATCCTCAGCTCTCTGAATACCACACATTACCTTGACCTCTACTTGCTTCAAACGGTTCCTACTGGGCAGGAATTAGAAACCCTTTACTCACGGATTATCTCGAGCCATCCAAACGCTGAAGTGAATGCAAAAAGGCTAATAGTACCCTGGCGTCACTCAAACTTTCCTTCGGTCACTTCGATCCTTTTTTTCCACCTTCTCTATAGCAGTCTCGTTCGATCACACCTTGAAAATGGTACTGTGGTCTCTCTATCACTTTATCTCCAACAGGACAAGTTTCTTTTACAGACTGCAACGTTACGCCAATAGGGCTGTCCGGGGCCTTAAAACTAAACCTTATGAAAACTGACTTACCTGAGCATTTACTCCTTAAAGTATCGTCAGCTAAAAGGCAACGATGTTAACCTTCCTGATAATAGAGTTTTGTCTACGGGTGAGTACAATGGTCTCATACGATAAGCTCGAGATGGAAAGGACGAAGTTGCCGCAGTGGAAACTTTATTCACTTTATAACAGAGCCTGCGAGACTGGAAAGGTCAGATATTAGTGTTGGAGCATGTAATTTAAGTGTGGCATCATCAGATTGTGTAGACGCGGATACATCACAGGAGCCTCCTGAACATCCGTGCCAAATGACGTTCAACAGAAGAAATAGCACGTCCTTGACGGGTCACCCTCTGAAACTGGAGGTGCAACATAGACTTAGATGCAGACAGTTTCTTCTCACTGCACTTTTGCAAGGCCCGGAATGCTCTTTCTGACGACGCTGCTCCTGCTTACTCTATCAATTTTGGAGACTCGCTTTTATCAACATTTATTACCCTTGTGCGGGTACGGCACTTTTTTTCAACCTTCCAGCTGGCCACTGTGGAACTGGGGAATCGAGGTATGGTATTTTCAGTAGCCTTTGCCTCCCACTCCCGTCTCCAGCTCATTGGCCCATTGTTACCTACAGAACGGGTCGTACGAGTGGCGTGCCGTGTTTGCTTGTTTATGTCGCCATCTTCGCGGATTGTAGCAAGTGCAGTTGCAGCTCTTTCCGGCAATCTCTGCAGGGTTGTGCCAAATGCAGAAAAACCCACCTATTCAAGCCTTGAGCTGTTGCATTGTATGCCGTCACTTGACTGATAGTTCACAAGGTGCAGGTACCTCGATGCTGTTTGTGTTTAAGCTAATGTTGTCAGCAAACAATGCCCATCACTCCCGTTTATTTTGCTTCGTGGTAGTGTTTTGCTATTTTTTCCGTGACTATACGGCAGTTGATCATGCGTGAATCACCGATTTATTGCTGCCTTTGTTGACTGCTGTCTGTATTTGGTGATTACCATCGTCTACTGTACAGGGTCGCGCACTACCAGTCTCGCTGTCTTCTGACTTGGCTCTAACGTCTATGGAATGCTCTTTACGTCTTCAGGGTGCGACTTCACCCTCACTCCATCCGTGTTGTAGGTAGGCCGCTCGTGATTGTTGGTTGCCCTGCCTATCTGATTAGTACTAATGAGTGTCGTGGCAGATTTTTTTAATTCGGAAGTGACCCAACTGTGAAATCTCTGGGTTTCGGCTACTTATTAATACTACAGCCCCAGTGGAGTTCATAGATCCCAGCGTGAGCTGTTTGAGAAGTCCTACCGGGACGGTCAGTCCCTTAGGTCATTTGGTGGATTCCGTAAAACATTAAGACGAGTGGGTGACTGAGTCCGAACAGAAAATTTCTTACCTCCCAGCCTGGCTTCGTAGCTCAGCTGGTAGAGCGCCTGCTACCTTTGGGCGTGCTGTATGTGGGTAGTGTTATTTCATTTGCTCGTAACATAGGATATTCTCGTCGCCGTCCTCATGGACGGCAATGAATCAATCGTTCTCCCTTATGCTTAACTGCCAATACCACAGCGAGAATGCATCTTAACGCGATGTGATGGCTTGCGCACCTCAGCGACTTGTTAATGATCTCGCCGATACTCATAGTCAAGCAGACTAATGGGTAGTAGTCTGACGAACTACAGTCTCTTGATCCTCTAAGTTGGGTATTGGAAGTTTAGCATCTTTTTTCGGAAGAAGTGTTGATTTTGCGCACTGCCACCCTCCCGCTGCCTTCCGGTACAGGCTTTTGAGCCAAAGGCTTTGGCTGCGAACCCTAATCATTCCCTTGTTTAGTTCTGGACGTTCTGACAGTATGTCAACCCACCCATCTATGCTTATTCACGCCAGTGATTCTACACTACGCCAACCCTCTCACAATATAAACCGAGTCAATCTCCCTGCTGCCTACAGAAAGGTGGATAGACAAAACGTGTTACTACCGGCCCATCCACTACTCATCTATCAACTTTGGCCCTCAGGACCCCACAACCACCGTTTCGAGTACTTACTCTACAGGTCCTACAACAGATATGTGATCACGGTAACACTATGTTCGTAAGTCCCATCTCTCATCATCCACCCTCAGGTCTCCCTTGTCTTTTGGTGTGACCTAGAACGCAAATTAACATTGGTACTTTCAACATTTGCACTCTGACAGATAAATCAACAGGTCGCTCCCATGCGCACGTTGGACTCGTTGAATGTCGATTTCTGCTACATTTCGGAGACTAGGATCCAGGACAGAAGTCAAAATTTGGAACTAACAACACCCGCACTGTTTACCCCATACTGGTTGTACACTTCGGATGGCTTCATCGCCGCTGTTGCCAGTTAGGCTGGAGTGTGTGTAGTCCGCAGCACGACAGCCGCAGCTGCATTCTTAGGTTGGAGTTTTGTTAGCGATAGCCTTTGTGCCGTTCGTTGAGCAGATTCTGTTAAGGCCAGCTGTAGACACAAAACCTTCAGAAGTCTTATTTGTTTGTTTATGCTCCAACTGACTGCAGTGATGCACGGTGTCGAGGACGCGTCTTACCTGGATCTGGTCGCTCTCCTTCGGTCAGCATATGGTTCTGATCTAATCATTCTGACCGGAGATATGAACACCCAGGTCGGCCGTCTTGTTGAGGCCTTGTCTTGTTTTGGTAGTAGGGTGGCATCATACCACTCGGATAATGGCGAGTAGCCTTTGCAACTGTGTGCCCGACGTAAGCTATTTTTAGCCAGCATTAGTTCTAGACGTCGTGTGCGTCATTGGTGTATTTGGCGCCCCACTTCTCCGAATTAGACTTAGCCTCAGATGGACCACGTAGCCACTATTAAGGTGACGGAGTTCTGTTCAAGACTGTCTTTCTTATTGGAGCAAGTACTTGGATTCAAACCAAGTGTTGGTACGTTGTCGTTCTGTTCTTACTTTTGCTGGGCAACGAACCCACTGACATCAAAGGCCGTTGAGAAACTGGCTATGCCGTCGGTAAGGCATAACCACCAAATTAGCCTAGAAAGCAAGCTTAGCAGTTCTCACTCCGAAGATCCTAATAGCTGCTGGACCCAGATCACACAGGCCATTCATAAGGCGACTACTATGGCATGCGGCACGGTGTTTCGTGGATTAAACAAACATTGGATCTCAGATGAATCCCTGGAATTGCCAGGTGCCAGACGGAACATTCCTCCTAGCAGTTTATTTAAGAAGTTTAGGAAAGAGATCTTAGGTGTATCCTGATTGTCGACCGTGAGGCTTGGCTAATTAAGAAGGCTGAGGAAATGGGAACCGAATTTGCTTAAGGGAACACCAGCAGACTTTTCAAGCTTATCCGTGCTAGTGGATCAGGGAGTTTGTTTCTCAGCGAAGGCATCGGTGAGACAGATGACACATCTTTAACAAGTCCTTAAGGTTAAAGCGCTAGGCGGAACGTGTTCATGGTTACTGTATTGCCGTCACGCACTTGTATCGTAGCTCCTTGGTTGTTTGATTTAGGACCGCTTGCTAAGCCTGGGGTCCGCAGTTGCAATTCGGTTTCCAAACGCAATATGGCTGTTGGCCTAGTTGGTGTCGTGCCGGCGCTTTTCAAAGAGGGTGGGGAGGCTTTAGTAGAAGCCTTGACTCAGATTTCGGACTCAGATGTGGACAACACAGACCATCCCGTTGTGCTGGGGTCGCCCGATAATAGTTCCCATCTGCGAAAGGAGTTCGAGGCTCTTGCGGAAACCATGGAAAAATTAGCTTGACCCCAGTCATTACTAGGGCTCTGACATCCATTATACCTCGTCGACTCACTACCGCTCAGGAGGCAGGTATGAGGGAGGGACAAACAAAGTTTCGTCTCAGACAAGGGTGTGTGGATCAAATTGTCACTTTTTACCAAATTCTGGAGCATTGTCACACGTACCGCTGGCCATCAATTGTCTATAATGTCTATCAAGGCGCGTTGGATTCGGTGGATGGATCTAAATTTTCGGAGTCCACTGAACTCAGAGGTGTTCCGACCAAGTTTGTGAGCATACTGTCGGCACTGTATTTCCATACTTCAGCTCAGGTTAGGGTTTACGGTGAACCACTCGACAGATTCAACACCAGCAGTGGTATACATTAAGACCGTCCGCACTCGCCATTTTCATTCACTATTCATGGACGAATTAATGGAGGACTGCCTACGACACTTACAAGATCTCTACATGAACCTCTTGCCTGATGGAAGAGTGACTAATCTTGATTATGCTGATGACAAGATGTTACTGTTTGACAACTTTTAAGCAACATAAACAATGCTAGACGCCATTCTGCCCTCTGCTAAGTACCTCGGAATGGGCTTTGCGGCCACAAAATACAAAGTGCTTTTGCAGGACTGCTGTGATTACGTAGATTTGTTGTTAGATAATGAAATAATGGAGGTTGTTAATCGGTTCATCTATTTAGGAAGCTGTATCAGCGGCGGTGAGATGTATGGAATGAAATGGGAACGCGTATCTCTAGAGCTGCATTTGCTAATCTGTGACACCTCTGGCAGCAGAGAGGTTTCTCCCGGAAGCCTAAGGGTTGTGTATTTAGGGCGACAGTATGGGCTGTGTCACTGTGGCTGCGAAACTTGGCCTCTCAAGGTAGAACACGAACCGTCTTCAGGTGTTCAACCACCGGTGTTTGTGTCCGATCGTCCACAACAGGTGGCACCAGCGAGTAAGCAACAAAGAAGTTAGCAATCAGGTACTTAGTTGTGACTGTTAAGCGAGTTCTGTTGTTCACTGCCTACATTTACGCAGACTTAAACAGTTGGGCCATGCGTTAGGACTGCCAACTAGTCATCTGCCACACTGGACACTGCCGACGCCGCGGCCGACTGGCACAAGGTGTGAGGTGTAGAGAAGTGAAGTCGTTCTTCATTCAGTTGTTTTGGTTGATTAATTCATCACTTCCTATTGTCATGTTCACCGACTATTCAGGCCGTGTTATCCACGTGCATTGCTCGAAAATAAAATGATGATTGCAGTGGCAAACATTCCCAAGTCTAACTATACTTTGGTTGAGAATATCGTTCTTGTTTCATCCGCTTAGCATTCATACCGACATTCAGTTGAATTGTTCACTTTAATTCATACGTTGTTCTCTTCTCTTTCGCTTGGGATATGTAGACGCCGATAGAATTCGTTCACATGAGTACATGCAATGTTGACAGTTCTGTCAAAGAGGTGGTGCATATCAGAGCAAAAGTGAGTCTTGCCTTTCTCATCAATTATTACCAATAGCTGGCATTCGGAACCAATAGGGACAGTTACAAGAACTTTGCTATTGACCCTAACATAACAAACTTCAGACTGTTCTTGGGGATCTTGTCGAAATGCTTCAACATATTATCGTGAGTCTTTTGTTTAGGTGTTTTCTTTTTCACTGGTGTTTCAATCTGACGAACCCAAAAGATCATCAGCATTCATGTTTTAGCTTGCAGGTAAATTTTTTAAGCCTGGAAATTCGACCGATTGGCTTCTTTTATTTTGTTTTCTCATTACTTTAACTAGAGACTTCACGGTGAGCTATTTGGCTGCAGATGACTATGGTGAACAGTTTTACCTTCCTTTGCAATCTGACTGGGATCTGGATGCAGCCATTTTGACCTCTTCTGACCCTGCTCTACGGATTAAGATTATGGTGAAAAAAGTCTCCTCGGGTAAGTATATTTTGTGATTCCTGCTGTATGGAATATGTGCTTGTGATCCAAATGCCGATATGTTACCGTGAGAACATGTCATCTATTTAGCACTTTTCAAAATCAGAATTGTCACCTTTTGTCAAATCGTTGAAAGTATACTTTTACTTTTGTGTTGTGATTCATGCAGACCACAGTGATTGGGACATTGTGGTTCCAGCCGATGTGTACAACGATACGCGGAAGGTTTTATGTCAGCTGAGCAGTCAACCGTCTTCGATCCCAGCCAAACAGACGAATTCACACAACGCCTCAGTTTTCTCTAACTTTACCCAACGGCTCAGCCAAACTGTTGCCAATGTCCAGCGCGCTATTGGTAAGTCTCCCCTTAATGTCCGGTTTGATCAGTCTGAGTCAGTGTGCTTGAAATCGATCCGAAAGTAAATCACCAACGTTTTATTTCTGCTTTCTAAGCTATTGCAGCTCAGCGGCATCAACTTTGACTACTTACATATCTGCCCCCGAAAGATTCTCTTCATACTGAATAGATTCTGTAGTTTTGAGCAACCTGACACTTATAAACATTTGTGAGTCAATAAATCACGATACTTCAGCTGGATGAACAACTTTTTGTACTATTTTTGTCTATTCGTGATAATATTAACGAAGTGCAAGCACTCGTTTTTGTGTCGGGACGTCTGAAAAGTAAGATGTATACTGTTCGTTAAAATTTTTGCGTTCGTTGGATTAGAACAAACGTTCGCCACTAACCCTGCCCGCTCCTTCCCCATCAGAAAACTGTTCTGATAGCTTTGTGTCCCTGAAGGTGTGTTCCTACATTCGTTGTGTATTGCTTAATCTCGTCACCATACATTACGGCAGAGTAATTGAGTTTGGCGTTTAAAACATCCATCACACAAGGTACACCGTGCCCCGAGGTCCCTCGTACAGTCGTGTCTGAGACGGGCTGGATAGACCATTCTTTCAACGGCGGGCTCTGGATACACCTCGCGTTGATTGGAAGACTAGGTTTGCAGACCGTCCTCATGTTTTGATAAGACAAATCCAGACGATTATATATATATATATATATATATATATATATATATGTACGCACTACTCGATAAAAATAGGTCTCTTTCTCTTGTTGCCCACGGCTTGCTGCCGTCACGTGGACATCTATGGTGCTAAGCATAGGTTGTCCCGTTTTCCGGTCTTCTGTGGTGGATCACAGTTCACCGCTCACACACGCACGTCCAGTATCTGAATTAGACGTCATTGTTTCAACGGACACCTATGGGAGCATACCCTGTCAAATGGGAGCTAACATTGACAGATCTGTAGAGAGTAAATGAAGGCATTGAACCGCTAAAATTTTAATGATTTTCCAACTCATGGTTAGACACTTGGCATCGTGCCATCATGCAACCAGAGGTAGAGAAGCGGAAAAGAAGAAGAACGATTAAGGAGAGAAACACTGGACGCTTATTGCGGCTAGCTAGACCGGAGCCGGTTGTTTCTAGTGTCCAAGCGAACTTCAATCGGAAAAATTCATGACGGAACTGTGTGCCAATGCTGATGGATCACTGCGGACAATGGTGCTCGTAGTAGATCCTTCGGCGTTGCGCATGGGCAGAAATTATCTGGATCGGTGAAACTACATTTCTACTCCACGCGTGGAGTGATCGCACCCAGGGGCGTTGATGCGGTCATGGTTAATTTGGACCACTCCGGATCCCATGTTTTGTTCAAAAAACCATTGGATTTATCCCTGTGTGAGGTGCCATTCGGATGAATGGAAGGAAAAAATTGACAATCCACGGAAACGGTGGATCGTGAGATCTATGAGAATGTGTTATGAAACCGTGTCTCATGCGATCGACACCTTCAACAAAACAACGGAGGGCCACGTATCTACCGGAATGTACAGGGCTCATCGACCACCAAACCTTAATTTTACTGAACACCATTTGAAGTTGTTGATTCCCTCTATTAACGATGGCTGTAGTGCTACAATCTTATTCCAGAAGGAACACGCTCACCGATGGAGACTATGTTATCAGCTACGGTGAGTGCACACGACGTGTGCACTTCTAACCGGTTTCCGTGTGTGACCGGTACCTTCTATCTGGGGGGTTTTCCGCTTGCCATTCCTCGGCTGTTTGTCCGATTTCGTTGCGCGATGACTCGTCCGGCTGCTCGTGCTGTCCACCATCCACCCAGTGTTGGCCTTGACCGTATTCCAACATCGTATCGAGATGTTCCTCTAAATGTTGGAAAAACTACGCCTCCGATCTGGCCGTCTGTCGTATTTCGCCTGCCCTGCCTCACCCGTTGGTCCGATCCAGTCGAGCGATGACTCATCCGGTCGCGCACGTTGTTTTTGATTCGATCGCGGCAGGTTTTCGAACGTACCTCCCCCACGTTGAGGCATACGGCCGAGCGTTCGAAAACTCGCACCTCCGACCTGACAATCCACCACAATATGAGGCAGGATTTTCCAGAAACTATCAATATCAGAGGAACAAGTTGCGGTTAAAGAAGGGCGTTTTCTTACTCGTTTGTGTGTTCTAGGTGGGAGGTACTTTGTTGTGGAACGGTGTGTGTATATGTACTTGTGTTTGTGTATGCCTTTCTCTTTTTGGTTCTAGATTTGTCCATTACATATCGGTATTATTTTTTATTCAACGCCTTATCTTTCCCTCTCATAGGCAACAGTTTTTGGTTGGATCATATTTCCTGTGCACTGCGACTATGTCTCCGCTTATTTGAAGTGATTTAAACACGTTCTCGATTGTGATGATGTTTCACATAAAACCCTGATCAGTTTCTAAGCATCTTGTCACATGTGATACATTTACTGAGAGCATACCTTCTTATCCTACAACTTGGTTTTTCTGACTTCTCACAGTCTACCCACAAAAAGACCTGTTTTTTGCACGTTAGTTAGTCCCAATTTAGCACATTCACTGACACCCCTAGTATCAATTTCAAAGAAATCCTCTGATTGACTTTTTCTTTAAGCTATCAAATCATGTGTCGACGCTTCTCGCTGTGACCAAACAGCAACGATGACTATCCGCCCGTCAAATGGTACAGTTTTTCTTAACCCGTGTCAAATTAGGCAGAATGTCCCTACACTCCATGGGGGAAGTTTCGGCAGGTACCCAGTGGATTCTTTCCATAGTTATTACGGACACCAACAATGCTTCAATGGCTGGTGTCAGTGCATAACAGTCATGCGAATAAGGAACGAGAAAAGGGATCGATTTGTGCTGAAGAAGTAATAGATACAAACACTGGATTTTCTGTGTGGGAATTTGTCCACCTCTTTCTTATTACAAAGGTAGCGAGACGAATGAGAAGGAAGTGACTTGTGTATTTGAGCAGAAAAGTGCCTAACTACCTGACGAGTTTGAGACGAAGAAGAAACTCACTGAATTAATACGACATGTAATGTGTGCTTCATTGTGGTTGTTGTGGGAATACCCAGTTGCGTATTATTATACTTTGCTTAAGTGGTGTGTGCGTCAACTCTGTTGGAACTCGGTTCGTCTCCGTTGTTTTTTAACCTCCTGATTGTCCGGAACTATTCTGTTACGTGTGAACGTCATATTATGTGATTGTACCTCGTCTTCAGCCTGTTCGGCACCAAACTTTAATCCATTTCCCGGAAACGATCTGTCGAACGAAACTGTTGATGTAGTCTACCTATTCACTCTGATAATTCGTTCAATAGTATCCGTGGCATTGTGATCGAATCTTGTTTCGATTATTTGGGATCGTGGGTTTATTGCTACGCGTTCCTCAACGTCTTCGTGGAAGACCTTACAAACACCACTGATGAATTTGCATCCAAACTTGCATTGTTCATGCGAAACATCTACCCGAAAAAGTTTGCAGACAGATATACAACATTGGGACGAAACAGATGAAAGGTCTGTGGCAACGGTGATAGTCGTGTACATCTGTCTACCTTTTAAGAATGATATGCTAGCTGAAAAAAATCACTAAATGGCCTTCAATTACGGCTAGTATGACATTTTTCACCGCTCACTGAAGTGTCCACTTTATTCGCAATCCGGTTTTGTGCCTCCGTCTGACAGATAAATTGTCTATTTCCGCACCTTCCGTTCTATGCATATTTCACTTGTTCCGCCGCGTTTTGTCGTTGGATTCACGGAACGCGATGAACTCGAGAAGTGTGTGCCGTCCACTACAACATTAATCAACTGTTTGCCTTGTGGCATCCGTGCGCATTTGCCGTTGCCTGTTGACCTGCTTGACCACTCATGTGATGGTTTGATCAAAACGATCAATGTGTGTTGATTCATACCGCTGCGTTCACTTTACGCTTACGTTTGCATGCGACCGCCGGTCGTTATAACAAACGATCTACTCTACTAACTCTCGTTTGGGCTAATGGAATACAGCACTAGGACTACTCAATCAGACATCTATAGGACCCAGACCGTAGACACCATCCAGCCTGACTCAACAACCGAAAAAGGAAGTCAATCTACCTGTTAGTTTTTAATCATGCTGTAGCCATCCACCGGGGGGGGGGGACAGTAAAACATAGGAACGTGTTCACAGCTGAAACCACCAGCATTGCCCTCCATAACCCCTAACTCTGTGTGCCCAGCAGCATTTTGTTCGGACATCAGGACTACCCTGGCCAACCCCCACTCATTGTTTGATCAGTGTTCTGATTATGACTTGACATTGATTTGGCTGACTTCATTAGGCTTCCGCACTCTGTTCACTGTTCGCAAAAAGTTAACATAGAAAAGATTTATTTAAGGTGTTGATGAATAGCTGAAACCGAGCATAACTTACATAGTGTGTGATACATCTGCCATATATAGTATAGGTGTTTCAAATTATGCATGTGAAACACATGTTTACATACGTAGACTAATAATGTGTCGTGTTCGGGGATAGTAGACATTGGAGGACAATGCGATAACCAGCCGGGACCGTTTTTGTTCGTGAGTGGAACGGGAGAATCACGGTATGTACTACTTTTAACTGAAACTGATCAAAAATGGTAAGGTGATTACTCATTCACTCTGACTGAATTGCAGGAAGTGCAGAGATGAGCACTAGTGTTTCATCAAGCCTACGATCAATGATGTAATGTGATAGAAAGAGTTGATATCGTCTACTTATTGCTGTCTATGATGATGATGATATCGTCTACTATATTACATCCGATGGGAAGCACCAGGGAGTACACCGTATACCCTGACACGACTTGAGCATACATTGCATACTCCTCTGGAGTACGCTCTTTGTGGAAAGCGGAGCCCCTACTGATGGTATGTTGATCAGGTCAGTTTCTTTACAGTCTTAAGCTCAAAGTAACTTCCTATGGGGTACGGATGGAATGACTTAGTTGGTAAACTAGTATACTTTTGACGATTAGTAGATTTTTTAGGTTGTTGCATATTTGTCCTGTGTTATCCGGGTCTGTGTTACGCAAAAAAAATCCGCAACTTCATCTCGGTCGTTAAACACTCATAGGCCACTGACCGAGATGGTCTTGTGCCGGCACTCTGTAAGGTAGATAGTGAAACATTTGTATAAGCATTATTCCAGTTGATTTACTTCATACGGTCACCGATTACTCCCTCTAAGTTGAATTCACTCGTTCACTATCTTCGAGGTGGGAATCAGAAGCTCTAACGGAAATCACAGGATTGAACTCAGTCCCAGTTGCAACTAGGGTCATCTAGAAGTCAATCGACGAGGATGTACGAAGACACATGGTTGGTCAAACTTCCTAAGTCACAACATTGGAGTGGTTAGGAGGAGCGCTGGACAGATATCAGCGAATTGTTTGCTACAATAAGACATTGTAGGCAAGGGGGAAGTGGATTTCTGTAACTTAGGTAGAGCCCATAAACAAACGTTGACTGATCCCCCAACTCCGACCCTTGCAAAGACCGCTTTGGAATGAAATGCATACTTGCGAAGAATGCGTAAGACCTGCGAGGCTTACCCGATCAGGCGAGCTAACGAGATGAAACTGGCATTTTTGTTAGAGAATAGCGGGCGGTCTTTTCTCAGATACGTGATTTTACTGGTTATGAAAACTATTGGATCGTCCCCTTTGGTACGCGCTCAGTCGCTTGACCCCAGAAACAAGAAATCAGAAGAGACGCGGCTGCACCGTTTATTGGACGAACGAGACAAAACTTAGGCCACAGGGGCTCTAGATTTATAGGACAAACGATCATCATAGATGGCCGACAGACACGAAGCGAATCAAATGAGACAGCCATATATGGCAGTCAGGGTGTCAGAACAAATCACGTTACAGGGGGTATCAGAAGGCAGCCGCGAGAAAATACACTGACCAGATAGCGCACAGGCGTTCGACCGCACACCTGCAATCTGATTGGCTGAGTGGGACCATACCACCACACACGACCATGGCATCCGAGCTGGGCCGGCCGGTCGATGTGGCGTGATGCGTCCTGGCCGTCTCGTTAGGAGATGCGCCTCCTAACAAAATCTGTAAGTGGGAGCATGTGTGTAAAAGTGGACTCATTGGTTTACAGCGCCTCCGCAACGAATTGACGGATGAACTGAGCACTTTGAGGAACAATTCAGCTGATTTGAGTTAGCTGCTCCGGCTGTGCGCGGTGGAGATACTGTGGTCTTATTCCGTTAGGTTTTTACTGCATACGGAGTGTGCGAGTGGAACCGCAATTGATGCAGCACAAGCTAATCGTGGCGACGTATATGCGCCATCGTCCCTCGGTTTCTTTCACCTTAACACACTAATCCGGAAACGGATGCCGACGGTTCTCCATCGGAAACTGAAGTGGCTTTGGACCGTAGGGTACTGAAATTTAATGAAGTTCCAGCTCCATACCTTCTCTCTCTACCCTATAACAACGTCTATGTTTCGAGATGTCTGCTTGAACTCATTATACTCCTCGGTTCCATTTTGATATCCATGAGGACAGTGAAGGCAGATGTTGAGTTGGCCTATCTTCGTCGTCTGTGCTATCGCAAGGACGTATACTTGTTGACTGAGGGGAAGTTTTGCAGTATCTACACACGCCTAATTTCGCTCCGGAAATCAGAGACCTGACCTTTTCGTATTGAAGGTACATAGAATCTGTCAGTATTCCATCACCGTTGTCCCCGTCATTTAGTCTGCATCAAACCGTCTGGTCGCGTAATAATCTATTTGTTTGGGACATGTGCATGTTCATAATGGATTACCGATGCAGTGCGCATACACATTTGGGTCGTGTACTCTGTATGCCGATAGAGCGCCTGTAGCACCACGCATATATACATGTATATATGGTTTTGCTTTGAACTTGCTTGGAGCTCACCTATCTTTTGCACTGTAGGAAAATGCAAGTGAGTTATACGCTTATGAACAGAAGTTAACTGATCGCAAACGTTTAACGATAAACCTTTCAGACGTTTATCCGCCAGTGCATGGTGTTCTATTCGTCAACCTATGAAATGCGTTTGTAGTCGGTTGTTCATGAGGGCTTTGTTTCATCCGAGACGCTGTGGTTGCTGCAAGCAATAGTAATATTGACCCAGTTTATTTTGCTCTCTGTTCACCGGCTGTATGTAGACTATCGTTCGCCGGAATCCGGTGTTCAAGAGGCTGTGATCGTCTTTGCTCGTTCAAGTGTTCCTTACTGTTGGCTAACGTCAGTTTGTTCCAATGTCATTGTGCATTGTCATAAATTGAATTATCTTCTCGTTTCATTCACGAAGTACTTCATCTGTTGGAAACATGCTGCCTTCGTAAACACATATCGTTTGAACACGTAATCCACCAGACCAGCATCATCGGTGACGCCAATAATGCACGACTGCTTGCAGCTGTGCTTCGTTGCTCATCTTCCATGAATAGCTCTTCTTTGATTTATAGTGTACCGTTGATCAAAAATGGTTTCATCCTTCTAACTAATCCGCACTTCTATCTGATGACAAATTTTCAACTGTTGTGAGTGGGCCATCTTGCTACTCTTAGTTTCGTTCATACTCGTGATTTCGGACACCACATTTGCATATACCCGATGAAAAGTGGAGTATGTCAATGATTTCGAGATGGACATGTTTGGAGCGCACACCACTTAACAGTAGTATGACAATGTATTGTACTATGTTGCCATACCACACACTGTTTGGCCCGGTTCCGAACATTTTTCTGGATGTTTGGCCAAATGAAGGGCTCAGCGACTACTTCATGTGCCGAGTTGTGACAAAAAATAAAGGTGGCTAAAAACTACAAACCGATGTTCATTGGGGACAAACGATCTGGATTTGTCAGTGGACACATTGCATGCATCCGAAGAGGCTGACTGCTATAAGAGCAGATCGAGTAGTTTCAGAGAGGGATTGTCACGGGGTTGTTGAAGTTCCTGGACATTGACCTGAGAATTCGCTCGGGCGAATAGGTTTAGGCTGTTTGTTGATTGTCAGTTGACATTTGTGCGTGGTAGGGCACCTGTGACGAAGTTGCAAGAGCCGTCGGTAAGTCGCATATCAGCTGTGAATTTGCAGATAAAATCCAAGTGTCTTGTTCCTCTCTGAGAATGCCAATCGAGAGAGGGGCAAAAAGCAAATACGAAGGGCTTGTGGTTTGTAAAGATGACGACGTTGTAACTTTTCAGAAAGAGCAAAGAATGCCTAGTATCAAGAGCAATAGCCACCAGCTCACACCCGAACGTACTGCGGCACGTTTACGCCAGTTGTAGTTTCTGCGAGTGAAAAGACAAACCGGATTTCGTCATTTAGGTTTTGTTATAGGCAGCACCTAATGCAAACTGGGGCGCCTCAAGCGTTTATCTACCTTGAACTGGGATAATGCAATCATTTGTATTAAGGCATCTCTGATCGCAAGTAATGCGGCATCAGCACCGAACAAAAAATTGCTTTGGGTAGACTCTCAACTAGTCCATGAGAGGTTTTATAAGTTCTTAGCGCTGAAATAAAGCATTGCTATTAAATGATACCGGCATCATCATGGAGACTTCAATGGTAGACAACCCTTGGTGGCACTAATTTTCTCAGGTAAAAGTTAAATATGTTGAATCGTAGTCATTCAGAAATCCCAGAAACTGAAATCCACGTTGGCAGTGTACCGTTTATTACTTGGTATCACCTGAAACAAGGATGTCATTGATTCAGACGTACATAAAATGAAGGTATCGAAGAACTTGTTCCGTGAACCTTTGGGACATCCGAAGAACATTTCGCGAGCCGAATGCCATGTGAACGAATCCATGGAGTCCGAAGAGACTGATGACTGCTATCTCTGAAATCATCCTCGTAGTCACAGGGATTTGGCGATGTCCTGAGCTAAGCTGATCTTTCGAAAATACTCTCCCCGTCCAATCCGAGAGAGCTGTCCTAAATGTGGACAATAGGGTGTCTGTTGTAGACAGTCTCCTTATTCATCACACGGTAATCTCTATGCAGAGGCCGGTTACCTACGGATATCTGGGATACCACGTGCAACGGTAAGGCCCATGGTCTGCCTGCGGGCCAGATATGCCCAAGTCACGAAAAGCATTCAAACTCTACTTTAACGATATTGACCTTGTATGGCGCCATTCGTCTGAGGCGCGCAATGGTCAGTGGTCCTTTGGTGACGACGTGGTGGAAAACGGGCTTTACTGGTGGCGTCAGGTTCACCGGGCTAATTAGTAGTGCAAATTGTCCAGGGAAAATTTAAAAGCGGTCACCCAGTAAGACCCAATGTCAGACCGAATTGCTCGATATGGTCTTGCCACACACACACACTAGGTTGTCGTACTATCGCGCAATTTTTTAGTAATGACGTCAGCAGCGAGTCCAGACGATGACATGAAATCGATTTCGATGACTGGATGTTTCGATCCGCAACTGTAAACCCCAACGTAACTGTCGCCCAAGGCCGAGATCAGGAGTGAGCAGTTTTTCATCATAGATTCCAACAACTGAACAGTTAGTTGTCTGTATTGTATACGACAGACTGAGGGTTACGTTCGTATTTCGTCGGTGGGGTACCGTTAACATCTACACTCTTAATAATAAGCCAATTCAAGGATGCAAAACGGTCGACTAAATAAATCAGACTGCAGCTTGAGGAAGGTACCAACAGTCCCCATCCTGGCTATCTGACTGACTTTTCTCGATTTAGATTTTCCCCCGACAATGCTATTTTCTGGCGCAACGGAGTGCCGTTGAGCCAAAACGTCGACGGTAATAGCAGACTTTTTGATTATCGGTTCGTGTTGTCGGCCAACTCGGAGATGGGCGACGACGTAATGGTCCTTTCGGTTGTACGGCAACGGTTGTGAGCCGCAGATATATGTCAAAAAATTCTGTTTCAGCCAATCCAATTCAGTCTGTCAACATTAGTTTAGTGACATCCCTTGAGGTTGTTCTGCTACTAACCTGTCCTATTATTTTTGATTAAAGGAGGTGGAAGTATGTACATAATGGCTTGTTTCAATTTGGCAGATTATGCTCAGATGGAGAACCGTACGGAACCCAGACGAGCCAAACATGAGCATGTCTTTGAAACGACAAGAGGTGATGGGAAAATTTTTTTCTTAACTGACTGAACTGCCAAGTATAAGCTCCCTTTGTCTTGGTCATCGTTCTTCTTATCTTCAAATGAGCATGGTTGAAATGGAGAACTTTTTTCAGAACATTGTTGGTTAGTCCGTTAACTTTGCCCGCATACTGACACTACATTTGCACCTTTTGGGTGAATAGGACAACTGATTTACACTGGAACACATTACAACAAACCATTAAACACGTAGGCGATCTTAATTGAACGTAACTTACAACTAGTCGCGGCTTTTGCATGTTCTACTGACGAGGGAAGCCGCGATCAATGTTAAATTTATGTCAACTAAGATACCCGTGTACTCACTAGCAGTCAATGCATCGGTCAACAAGTTTGATGAGTTGTGATTTCAAATCGAAGAAAAGCCCTAACCGCGAGGTCATCGGATGAAATCAACAGGTCAATTACTGTAACTTTTCTCCAGCCTATTCGAGCACTACTCACATACAATCGTGGCTGAACGTATCCATATTATAACTCGGTCGTCTAACGTGAAGTCGATGGTATGGTTGTCAACGTGGCTGCTTCATGAAGTCGTCGCTTGCGTTCAGATGGTGTGCGTATCAAGAATACGCACTAGTGACGAGTTCTAACAAGAATTAAACCCAAGTATAATGCTTTTTTCCAATCTGACTGAATGAAAAGTCTGTTCAATTTGTATTGACAAAAGTCATCTACCACCTATCAACATTCTAGATAGTCCTAAGTTCAGAAACTCCACCTGTAACGGTTCTCAATGAAATTCTTCTACTGTGAACGCAAATGTGTTCTATACTCTCTCTCTCACATGAAGTAATCCTTTACACACCGTTCCGTTTTCAAACCTCTACTCACACCTTACAGTTTTTTGCTCCTTTGAAGCAACCTTTTAAACGCATTACAATTTTTTTATTCCCGTCACTCAGGTATGAAGATGGACAATACAGCAACCCTCCGTCCGCACAAACCGCCTTTGTCAGATGTCGAGTTTCGTCTGTGTTTAGATGGTGTCGGTCGTCTGATACAACCGGAAAAATTCTAGTAAAAATGCTTTCACTTGCCGAAAGCTTTCGTTTATTGTGGTTGCTTCCCGAGTTGGTGTTCACTCTAGTGTTTTCTGTTTTTTTGAATGGGGTTTCTTGATAGCCTGACTACATGGCTTTTTAGAAGTGCCTGTAGGTATAGGATAAACATTATTAATCGGCGACCGTGGCTTTGTTAATCTAATGCAGAAGTAACTCTGGGCTTGAGTTCCACTTTCATGTTTGTGGTCTGGGTTGAATCATCCAGTCCAAACGGTTGGCTACAATCACATATGAAGATTTGTTTTGTTCATTTCCGCTATGTTACTGAAGATTCCTGGTGATTCTTTTTCACATGAAGCAGCCGAACATTTGACCTGAACATAATCAGGTGTAAAAGGGATGTTCAGTTTGTAGTAATCGGAATCCCCTTGACCTGCTCACTAGTAGTCGTGAGTAGTCCTGAATTCAAATTGCTATTGTTTAACTACCATCCGTGTTTGTTGATCGAAATTCGCAGGAAGCAAAATACCATCGGTTTCATGGTTACCACCCTTCAAGCGTATGCACCTATTTGACCCTCATCCACACATCCTAACTTTCAGGATTGTTTGATGCGAGCCAATCTAAATTGTCTCATAAAAAGAAAGGTGCTGATTACCATCCGTTGTTCAAATTAGTCGATTTCATTGATTCCTTGGATAGGCGATCGTATTCCATGTGTCAATCCACACTTTAGCTACAAAGAAAATGCTTGTGCAGTTGAAACACATGTCACCGGAATAATCACAACGTTTTCTATCGAACAGTGATACAAATGTAATTGGCCACATTATTTCAAGAGTACGCCGCCTGGTATGAGGTCAATGGCGCAGTGGTCAACACGGTTGCCTCAAGAGAGCGTGGCCAAAATTCTAATTCCGACTCGAGTCTGGTGCTTCTTTTCGAAAGAGGCTGGCTGAAAAGTCTACCTAAATGTGAACGCTGCAATCAAATTGGAGTAGTGTTTAACTTGAAACACGTCGCAAATTAAAGCACGTTCTCATAAACTACTCTAGGTTCATTTATCCCGTTGAGTTAGGTTAGATATCACACGATATGCCACTAGATTGCTGATGAAAAAAGCCATATAAACGTTGAACCCTTATTGACATTAGATCACACTTTCGAGAGATATACATGAACACTTTCATTGTTGAACACAAAATTGGGCTTATCTGACGCGTATCCGGTATGACAAGTGCACGGCTTTTGTTCTTCACTAGGTGCATCGATTTCCTGAGACATGTCGCCTTTTCTCCTTCTCTGCGTTATATATATATATATTGGTTGATTTGTAGAGTGACTGATATCATGAAGTCGATTCAATCAATGGACAACAAGAACCGTACGCTTGCTATGAGCTTAAGGAGAACGTGTCTGTCATTCCATTTTAGGCATTTCGCTGGCGCCTTCCCATTGTATCGCAAGGGGTGATAAATTACACTACATGGGCCATCCTTCGCCATTCTCGCAAATCGTGAATAAGCGGTACTTACTGGGGTACGATCGGCTTAATGACGCACTCTCTTACTTCCTGCATTTTAATGATAAGCTGCCCATGCAACGTCTGTAGTCGATTGATGGACAACCCACTTGTTTGCGTCCTTCTTCTGACCATTTAAAACCCGCGATCTGCGTTCACCCGACAAAAAGGAGGATGTCGTGGTCAAATTTGGACTGGTTCGCCATATGGTCTCTTACCTTGTTGATTTGAAGCTACCGCTTGACTATTCTGAGTGTTTTCACTTCCAATCGCCCGATCAAACTGACAGTTGGAATGGATCGTTGGCGAGCGGTGCTATTGCTTCTAACTCCTTGATCATTGTGTTTATTGCTGATTCCTTGTCTGTGGGCAGTTTGTTATTACACTGGGTTACTATTTCGATGCGAACGGGTAGTGTGTACCCTCTCAGTTGTGAATTGTAACTGAAGCGTTTAGAGAAGTTCTGCTACATATATTCAAACACTAGTCTGAGGGGTTTGTCTAATAGATGGCCACGTTTCACTGTACTGCCCAGTAATCCCAGCATGACTGAGTTCGCTTGGCCATTTGCCTGCAATGTGAAATCACTGACAAACGAGTCGTTACTGCCTAGCCATAGTTTTCACTTGAAACACTGCACAAACTACCGGTCAGGTCGAAGTGGTACGTGGCTAGTAGACAGTAGCGCAGTTAACTGAAGTATTATCCTCATCGGTCTTGTTCAAACAAAACATGCTGCTGAAATCAGTCATCATTTAGATTCGATAAACCTGTCGCGTGTTTTAATTTCAAGACAGGGTCTCTCATCGACCTTTTTTTTTTACCGGAGGTGACTATCTTTCAACCGAAAATTACAAAAAATTTTACTCTTATCCTAAAGCCGAATTAATTCAAAAGCTTCAAATCAAAAAGTTGTATGAGAACTGTTTGCTTTTTGGTATCTTCAGTCAATTAATCTGCTTATTGAATGTGTACATTGTAAAAATGAAGCTGGTACGTAGGATTGAGAAGTGGTAGGAGCGACTGGTGATCTGTCGTGTGATGGCTCGGAATTCTGGGCCACTCTCATGCCGTCTCCGAGCGACCTCGAGAGCATTCCAGCTTGTCATCCGGACACAAGGTTGTCATGTAAGAAACGGCAAATCAGTATTCAGGACAAACCGATCACGAGCTCTTGGGATCTACGGCTAGACTTGCTGTTAAAAATGCATTAGATTTGACGGTACACTATATGGTTCCAGTTTCACACTGTTTCTTTAACCCTCCTCCATCTCCAGCGTCCTCGGAAAAAATAATCCAAATAGGCCGAATGCTTTATGACCATAGTTCGTGAACTTTGTTTGATAACATAACCCTCTTTTCTGTCCAGTGAACTCAGATCGCGGGTACCGAATGTTTAGATGAAAGACAAGCAATCAGCCTATCTGTTAACCGTTGATTAACATCGCATTGATAATTTAGTACGTGTTTAGAAGGAAGCAGTACCAACAGAGTGGTTCGACAACGATCATTGTGGCACTATCTCAAGTTCTGATTGTGCTCATTCTTTAGAAGAACTAATTTTCAGTTGCCAATTTTCCCTAGCTTTAAGTAACTTATTGTGCTCATTTGCGTCAGGTATCGTCAATAATACCAGGTGCCAGATCTGTAAAAGAAAGTCTTTCTGTTCTGCAGTGCTCTGATGTAATCCCTTGATCCTCGCATTGCGTGATCGATTTGTACCAGGCCAACCCACCGTTAACTCATCTCAATTTATTTGGACGAATACACTCATGTACCCCCTTAAATTGTCACTAGTCGTTGTGAATGCCGGCCACACGATTTGTTCCATGTGGTTTTCATTCATGAGCTCGTGTTTCACCACTTCTGAATGAACCTACCAGTGGGTTCATCAATTTACCAGCCTTTCTGCATTGCTTCGTCCTAACTTTTTTCTTGCCCCACTTACATTCGTTCCCTCTTTTCACGCTTCCACTCGCGTACCAGTTGGAGCGTGTATTACGGGGGTTTGGATCCCAGTCTTCGTAAAGTCGGTTGGCGTCTGTTGCTCTCCGTTTTTCCGGCTGACACCACTGGACAGGAACGTATCAGTCTGCTGGAGAGCAAAACCCGTCAGTACGCATCATTGCGACAGGCATGGAAGTTGGCATACGCCCAAGGTCGCTTGTCCGAGGAACAGCTGGCCACCTTGGCCTCGGTCAGCATCGATGTGGTACGGACAGATTGGAGTAAGTATCTAGCTGTCTCATAAGATACTTCCTGTTGCATTGCCATCCTTATCCATCGCCGTAACCATGTCAATCATCTTGCGTCGGAGTTCTTCCTGGGTTTGTTCTAGTTCAATCGGCGATAGACAACAGCTTTACCGTTGTGCTGACTTGTTTACCGCGTTTACGGAGTTTTGACTTTGTTCGGTATTGTTTGTTTCAAACTTTTGTTCAGCACTGTGCCCACCAAAATATTTTGTGAGGTTATGCGAATGTTTTGCTGATTCTATCGGTGACAATTTGGTTATCTTTTCTTAATCGCCTTGAAATTCTCCAGGTTTTTAGCTGTTTCGTGCATTTATGCACGAACTCTTAGGTCTGGTCAGTTCGTTTTCGCTGGTGCAAAGTAATGCGTGAACCAGAGCTCAGTTTTATGCTTCATTTTTGCTGGTTAATCGGAGCACTGACTGTAACACACTACAGTTAGAGATTGGGAAGTGGCATATATTATGTTTATGCATAGCTGTGTAAACGACCCATACGTTATCTGTAAAGGAATATGATATGGTTGAATGCAACTTTGAGTAGAAACTGTTTAATATTGGTTCACTTTCAACAGTTCTGTAAGTTAGACTTTGTTCTCACATCCTCGCTCTTGTACTGTGGATTTTACCCACCTCAGTTCGCTCCGTGATTACTCTATGGTTCTCCGGAAGTGGCTGTGGATATTCCAGAAGCCCAGAGAACGAAATGTTTAGACAGTAGATCCGGCAGTGGCGTGTGCACAGGCACTCTATTGACTGCGACCCGCTGGTTCATAGGATAGCTTTTCCGACCAGTGTTCTGAACCATCGCGGGTCCAAAGCGTGACAGAAACAACCTACCAGTCGTACTCAGCGTGATTTCACCCAACCGTTGACGATTTTAATGAATAAATCCCAACGTGGTAGAAGGCTGGCACACGATCATCGTCTTATTGTAATTGCTTTCTGTTTTACAACGCACGTTATATTGTGTACGTGCTAAACTTAGTTATGCCTGGACTGAATGCTGGCGTTTAACCTCAATCTCTGTCCTCACCAAGGGAGTACTATACGGCTGGTAGGGTGTGGAATCGGTTGAAGAAGCTGTATACAGATTTGGCTTTTAATGCTACCCTATCCTTTAATTTCTCTTATCAGGTTTCTGGTGCCGACTACATAGCTACTTTTCACCACTCTTGCGTGGAATTCGTCTACTAGCTAGTCATTTGTAGTCCTATTTGAGTGCCCTTATTGTTTGTCTAGTAGTTGTGGCCGCGGTCGCTCAAGAAGCTTTCGCTCGTCATATTAACTAAGCTAAATTCGTTTTTGATACTTCATAAAATGTTCAGGTTGCGAACTTTTTTTATCGTAGAACTTGTGAAATTCGCTGTGCACATGGTTCACGATAATATTTAGCTATTGTCCATGTATTCCATCCTCATGGACAAACTAGCTGAACTCTCTGTGTGATCAACCACTCGTCCACAATATTCGTTTATCCGTTTTATCTCTTCCCATCTAGCCAACCCATATTATTTGGGTGAAGAGAACCGTTTCCGGGTGTGCCAACTGTTCGACCTGTTGGCTACCTACTGCATCTACCATCCGAATGTCGGTTACAGTCAAGGTAAGTTAGCTAACTGCTACAACCGCGGAATGATGAGGTTCGCGATCTGATAATAGATCCTCTGGGAAATTCCACTATAATAGGGTGTCTACACCGAATTACAAAGAAATAGTTCGTTACAGCGGTCATTTCATTTAAAGAACGGTTTACAAAGCTGGTTGGATTCTCATTCGGTTTCGCAGTTTTGTCATACTTCTTCTTGTTAGGTGGTTCATTGCTGACGACCTGTGAAATAGAGACACCATGTCCACTATGTGTGCATCTAAACGCGTGTACCAAAGAGGTCAGTATTACTTGTCTGTTATGATGTGTGCAGCTTCACAGTCCCGTTTCTGTCTGATCGAACAGAAGTGTCACGTGATTTTCACTTAGCTCTGTGTGCCACATATGTCCACTTGAAAGAACGTGCTTTCATCGTCGTTTGCGTTAGGTTTGTATATATGTGTCAAGGGCGGTTTGTTTAACATAGTCCACATCTTCGATACCTTCCCTTTCAATGGGATTCTTCGCGCTGTTGGAATACTTGTCTGTGCTAATGGTATCCACACCTACTACGTTTGTTGGACGGTTCGTTGCATTCGGTGGTGTTGGAGACCAAAATCGAGATACACATAAGCACTCGATGTCTTCGATGGGCCTGGTTCGTTCGGATTGGCGTGGTTAACGTTTTGTTGTTGTATACCAATATGTGTGAATATGGTTAATGTGTTAGCTACAAGGAGCCTTCCATTATAGGAGAGTTGGTTATAGCAGCGCTCCAACGTTAGTTTTGTCCTATACTCATATGGTGTGAGGCCCGACGCATTGTCGTGTACAAGTTCGTTTAGGCCAGCCAGGTTATGTAACTACTTGTTCTTAACACTATTCATACCAGAGGGAACTCATGTACCAAAGGGCGGAGTGGGTTATTTTGACGCCGTTGTGTCCCACGGTTGGCAGCCATTTTATTCACCTTCGTTAAACTTATTGCTGTAGCCCTTGATTTCCATCCACCAAGCATTTCTGAAGCTCGGCCTTCGGTTCTTTGCATGACTGCTCATCATAGTTGTGTAATAAACTTGAAAGGTCATAACCGCTAACCGGTATGTCAGTTGCCACGTCTCCCACCAAACTCCCCCGTCGCCTTACTTGTATGTTATCAATCTCTTGTCCTTCTGATGGCCCACCTGACTCGAAATGTATCATCACCGCTTGTGTTTGTCGCACAATACGGTTTTTCGCACTCTTTCTATTCCGATAAACTTTTCCACTTGCCTCACATGTCCATTCATTTGATTCCTGTGGTTTTCAGATTCTCGTGACCGCATATATCTGTCTCCGTTTGCTACACAGTTCGTTCAGCCATGCTAAGAATGTCAACCCATGATTATCGTCAGACCAGTTTGCTTGAGCCTCGCTTGAGTTCGTACTGACCTTAATCTTAGAACGACTTGTCATGTCGTCCTGTGTTTGACTGTTAGTGGCCGTTGTTTGTTGGGTTGGTCTGTTGTCCCCGTTGGGCGTTAGCAATTGCTTACCTTCAGAACGGCTGATTTCCCGGCAATTTTTCTCCGAGCGATCACTGTCGAGGTGTATGTATACACTATTCGATTTTGATCCGTTATTGACAGTAGTGTAACTCAGCTTACTGACTTTGACTTGTTGATTACTTCGGAACTCGACTGTTTCGACTAGTTTCACCCACGTTTGCAATATGTCCACCCATTGGAGTGCCTGATTACACGAAGACCCATCCAGTTTAATTTTCATGAGTAAATCATATGTATTTCCGAACCTCATACTGGAACATCTGCGTCGTTCTGTTAACAAAAAGTGTGTGATGATATGAGGGCCGTGACATGCGATCCTTATTCACGTATTTATCCAGCTGTTACGTTCGTCGTTCAATGAATTATCTCCCCACCCACGTCCAATTAATGTCTTTGGTGTTCAATGTGAGCTATTCACTTGATACTTTCAAACAAAGTGTTGGCCAAGAGATCTACCGTCTCCTGTGTGAGAACCACAACAACTTGTTGAATTTTTCGACATTCTCTTCTATAATTAAAGGAAGCCTTACAATCTATGAGTACCTCCCTTTTGTATGTTATTTGAATAAGTTGACAAGCAACAGTCGAAAATTACCAGCATCTCAAACATCCTCTTAACGAAGTGCATCCGTGTGTGATTGTGTTATCGAGCCTTGGTGTTTGTTCGAACCGAAACACAAACTGATAAGTAGCCAGTTCAAGGGCCGACAATCGTAGACGCTATAGAAGCTCAACGATTGCGGCCAGCTTCTGTTGACACGCGTACGATTAGTTATAAAAGTTTTAACAGATAGGTATCATTCATGCAATTGGAAGCTTACACAACCAAGTTTCGGGTGGTATTTCAAAATAGGTTCGTCTGATTCTGGTGCAACCGTTCACCGCCATTCTATCGCCATTCATGTTTCATCTCTTGACAGTCGTTGGCAGCTAGATCCTCAGCATGCTTTCCAAGCAGTGTACCGTTTTATTAGCATAAATCAAGCAGACTTTGGATACCGAGTTTCTAGCTCGAAGTCGGCCAACTCCGCGTCTTCAAGGCTGATTGCATCCGGTCCTCTTGAATTGACAGATTGCCACTTTCGTACTCTGGATCTTTTTAGGTGCTGTCGTCGTTATGTTCTATACCGACCGGACCTTACATATTGTTGCATGAATAAGCCTGTTAGTAAAATCCATATAATTTGATCAGTTGGTGCGTTTGATTTTCGCTTGGTTTAAACTTCCAGCAGCGCTGCCGTTATGGGCTTTTGTGGGTTAAACACAAGCCGACTACCGTTGTCTGATTCTGGTCATCTATATCTTTTCCAGTTTAAGGTGTCTCGATATCACTTTCACATATCTCGATGTCAATATTAGATGGCCCAGGTAACTGGATATACACAAGCTAACTTGGTTCACTTTCTGCCCTTGATGGGACCGCATCCTCTCACTCTGTAAGAGCCACCTAATCTCTGTGTTTTCCAACCGTTGAAACTGAGCTAACCCCCTTGGGACATTTTATATTGACATCCAGTCACACGAAAGTGATATTGGGTTATCTCAAACTGGAAAAGGTATAGATAGTAAGAGCGAAGTTTATCGAGACGGGTGCAGCTTATGTTGCACTTACAAGTCACTTGCCCGAGAAATGTTTAACGTTTTTGGCTAACGCTAATCTTCGATTTTCGAATCGAACTGTGTATGTTATGGATATTCACGTCACTTCCCGTCTTTGTGGGCATTGTGATTCCGATTCTATTCATCGAACGGCGATACTTTTGCAGGTTGGGGCAAATAGAGCGTGATTTCAAAGGTTTGGGATGACTGAAAAACGCCGCTTGGATTTGTCGAATTTTGTGAAATTTTGGATAATGTAGCATGTCATTCCGTTTTCCCCAAGAACGGTTTAGACTGGAGTAGTAGCTTTGATTGTCATTCAATGTCGAAGCAAGGGTCATGAAAACAGAGGATGGAAGGAAAGAATTACCTAAGAAAGTATGAGACACCGAAAATGAATCAAACTATTGCTGAAACTAATGCAAATACACTTGAACCTTCGGTTAACACAGTTGCCTCAAAAACTGACAGCCTGATAAACTGTTAGGAGGCATGAGTAAGAACCAATGTATCAATTTTTGATTGGTTCATTGGCGAAAACATGAAAACTTGATGGTTGTGCTGCTTTTCACACAGTTTCCATCAATATTTATTTCGATATTTCTCCATTGGGTTCGTCTAGTTTCTTAAGTTCAAAACATTGCTGAGTTTGGTATGTTCCGATAAACGCCCTCTTCTAAGATTAGTTAATGGGCTTATAAGAAACCGTCTATCGTGTGCTTACATGCATGTTAGATGTATGAGTTTCCACGGTTGTTTCTCCCCTCTACATATATGTTTCACAATCGTATTTTGGTTACTTTTGTGGATTTGCGAAAATACCGCCCTGAAAGTTTGACTTGACTGTTCTATTCAAGTTTTAATTTGCTATTTTTAGGATACCTTGTCACTGGATACTTTTTAATGTACTAAATTTCGTGTGCTCTTGTTACCGTTGCACTTTCGCACTTTTGTCCATTGTGATTGCACTCACGTTTCTGACCTACCTATCCACATCTAAGCTAAGCAGAATCGAACCAGTTTCGACTCTACCTTGCGACTGACTACTTCATGCTGTTGCCCTGCTCATCGCCTTGAGTCATGTGTGGGATTCACAGAAGACCTTAAAATACCGCCGAATAGAGCTAATTCTGTTCCGGTCTGTTGTTTTCCACTGTGTTCAGTCTACCACTGAGTCCGAAATGCCCCAGTGTTAAGAGCGCCATCAGTTGATCACATAGTTTCAAGTTGTAACCACGATTAACTTGACTGTTTCGGTGTAGATCTGGGCAGCCGGGCAGTGTATAGCTCATTTATAACCAACAGTGTTGCATGATTGCAGATACTGAGTAATGTAACTGTAAAGAAAAACCTAACTTGTGATGTGTCTTTCCATCTGACTACTCGGTTCACACACAGATAGTTCAGGATCAGGGGACGCAAGCGCCCTATCCGTCTGATGTGGTTCATCATCTCAAGTGCATTATTGACTTCAACCACTTGCCCTTGAATTGCCCATCAACCTCCTCCGTTTGTTTCAATTCTGACCTTGTGACGTATTTTTCTTATGGGACTCAGTTTAGGTGCGTCGATACTCCACCAGCCTTACTAATGCCATAGACTTTATACTGCTCGACAAGCTACCTTCGAGTAAACCTCTGTTAAAGCGTGCTTTCTGGTCTGTACGCGTTCGTTTCCTTGTTGTCGTGCAACCAATACTTAGTTACAATGATTGTCATTCTCCATCCACGCACCATCCCTATACAGTGGACGTTTTTCGTCTAATACCACTTGCTGTTGGAATACCGAGGATTCCGTTGAGAAGGCAATGCTCAAACACAAACAGTCGTACAAAGGCGTCTCATCTGATAGGCTTACTGCTGATGACAGATCACTTTCGGTCCACACCGAATGGTTTATGTTTAATAGGTTTCCACTCCGTTAAGGGTGAGGATGTATTTCGTTTCACAACCGTCACTCACATCTAGCACGAACGGATGAACTAGTCGATTGCTTCATGTGAACAAATACTTGTTCACTTATGAAAACATTCTAACTTCTTTTATCACAGCAAGCTTATGCCGTGGGCAGTGAATGCATCTAATAAGTGGTCAGCTTTGAATGCTGGTTCCTGTCTCTAACGGCATTTGGATACCCTCGTTTTCGATCTTTCGTTCAATGTGGTGCTTGATTGGTGAGCTAGCCTCTAACCCACATAAACCAGAAAATATCGATCGTTAACTCATGTGGCAGTTAAGCATTAGTGTGAACCACTGATGTATTGCTNCAATAACCAGAAAATATCGATCGTTAACTCATGTGGCAGTTAAGCATTAGTGTGAACCACTGATGTATTGCTGTCTATGATGATGATGATGATCGTGTTGCATTCTGTCCAGGTAGACTGCGATTTAGTTGTTGTTTGCCTGGAACACAATTTTCTCAGCACCTATCTAGAAGAATTAACCCTCAACACGAGCCCTTTCGAGCGCACTCGCGAATGTTCTCCGGAAGGGAGTATCGTACGGATGTTAGAATTACATTTGAAATCCATTCGCCCATTCTCTGAATTCCGCTGTGATGATACTTTTGTTAGACTGTGCTGGGGAGAAAACTGTACACCCAGTTGTTGCTTTTTCTTGTTTCCGTAAGCCTTTGGAACTTCACATTGACATGGGTTAATAATCATTAATATTGTATCGTTGTTTTTACAATAAGTTGGGAATGTTACTTCCAATAGACAGCCAAGTGTATAATAATTTGTTCCATGTGTATTTTATCGATTTCATTCCGAAGCTTTCAGCCATTCTATTCACAGTTCCCTCAGCCTTCTATTTCGTATTTTAACATCCTTGATGAGGGTCGCACTTTTGTTTTTTTATATTTACGTGTGGAAATCGTCCAGCTTACATTTAGCATTCTCCCCCCCCACATTTCTTGTACTTTTAGGCATGTCAGATTTGGCAAGTCCCTTGCTGGTTATTCAGTCTGAGGAAGCACCGGCATATCTGTGTTTCTGTTCCCTTATGAAACGTGTGAAAAGCAACTTCCATTCTTCCGAACAATCAGGCTTGATGACAAAAATTCGACACCTGCATGATTTACTCGTCTACACAGATCCGCACCTGGCCCATTTTTTGCGTATGCACGGTCTGTCGGATATGTTTTTCACGCAGCGTTGGCTTATGTTAGAACTGAAGCGCGAGTTCTGTTTTCCTGATTGCCTACGATTGTTTGAGATTCAGTGGGCCACTGTAGCGATGGTTCGCGCTTTGTCGCAGACCGAAAATCATGTGAGTAATTCCAAATCCGAGGGTTATCTCGTCCTTGCTGAGCAGACACTTGTGTTTCCTTCGATTTTTTCCCACACCAGTCCCACATCTGTGGCCTACCCTTCTGGCTACACATCCCGTGATGTGAGCCTGATAAACTCTCTCATTGGATCGCCTTATGTTGTACGGTTGTCAGGATCGAGTCGCTCTGTCCTAAGTCGCTTAGCTGGTGATGATATTTCACGTTGTGACACATCACCGGATAATCTCCATTCAAACAGTCCACCAGTTTGTTCCGCCGCCAATCCTGGCGCAGCTGACGATGATGCCAGTTCCTCTCACAGCGATTCAGATTCCAGCTTCGCAGGCCTTCTTCACCCTGCTGCGTCCTCAAACAGTGTTTTCGCTTTGGGATTAGATTCATTGTCTGCAAACGACGGTAGCCTTAGCAAAGCGCAGTGCGTTCGACGTCGAACACACCGAGTTGAACACGCACCCGCTCTATCTGATCTTACACGCTACGGCTCGGTGCGGTCGATCAAATCGGTCACTCGCCTGCCCGCGCCGGATCAGTTTGGGCAGGGCAACCCTTTCCTGTTGTTCCTCTGTCTGTCTTTGCTCCTAGAATACCGCGAGGATCTGCTGGCCAGTGTGAACGAAGCGAGTGATATGATAGCTTTCTACCAACGTAAATCGAAGCAGCACAATCTTTCACGTGTACTTACGCGGGCCCGTACTCACTTCAGCGCCTATCTAGCCGAACAGAAATGGGCTTTGGACTGCTATGTTCCTTCCAGGTTCCTGTGACCGTGACACATGCCTTTGCTATGTATACAACCCCCTGCAATTCGTGCCACTTATCTGTGATATCTACTTCTTGTTTGAATTATTCATCGCCCTGTAGAATGACAAACAGTTTTGCATCTTGATTTTTATCTAGTACACTTGTTTCATTTCTTGTTACTGAAGTTATTCTTGAGTACTGATTTGGTAATGACAGTTTATCTGCCTCTTTCCGCCCATAATGCACGATACTGTATCTTTTTTAGTGGTTGTTTCTGTTGGACTTTAGATTTCGATTATGATCTGTTCAGCAGGGCCAAAGCTATATCGTTTGGAAGAAGGCACGCCTGTGATGGGGTTGTTCACAACGGGTCAGTGAATATGGACTTCTGAGCGGACAAAACGAGTGGTTATGTTGCTGGCATCCTGTTTTCTAGACTATCGCGAAGGTATACGTATAGATACATATGTGCACAGTTGAACAAAACTTGGACAGAACAGGCCCGGTCCGTAACTCACCGCGACTTTGCATTTGTATTGGCGGAATGTCCTTTCACACAGAACGTAGGAAGCGGTTTGTTGTTGCTTACTTTTCGACGCCAGTGGTCTACGTGATCTTTGCTAGACTTCATTCGTTTAGCCAGTCTCCTCTCTACTCAGATAAAGCACAGTTCCATCGAGCTTGGCGTGCTGACTGACAAAAACCCAAATAAGCCCGTTGGTTGAAGTGTGGAAGATGGACTCACGAATGACGTTTTCGCCACTGGAAGTTAGTTGGAAAAGTATGTGTATAAAAACGAAGAAGGATCGACCCAAGGATCACGTGGGCAATGCAATAAGTTTGATGGGATCTGTTCATTGACTGTTTTCCGGTCAACTTGAAGGAATGAACTGATCTTCCTGAATCACATCGTCAGTTAATTACCTATAGGTGCAAAAATACCTGCTGTTTAGATAGTCTATGCAAAGCTACCGCATATTTGAACGTGGTATTGTTTTGTATTGCTTATAAGTGGTTTGTAGATTTACTAGTTTGAAAGGGACCTAATTGTGAAAATTTGGGCTTCGACTGGATTCGACCCAGCGACTAGAACAGCGTGCCCAAACTCGGGAAGCACTCTGCCGGCGGAGCTAGCAAGCTGAGCTGGCTTCCACATGAGGCAGTTGGATGGATGTATGACCGACCCCAAATGTGAGATTTCTGGGCTTCTGATGTCGCTTCGTAATTGTTGTGTGTCGGGCAAGCTATCTCAATCGCCAGTTGTAACCTGACCGAAGCCCGAATCTGTCGCGTTTCGGTCTCTCTTAAAGACTGCTCTGGTCAAACTCTGTACAGGAATTCAGGTCATCTCACAACGATAATACTGCTCTTTTCAGGACAAGTTTATTCGGAGTGTTGTCCAATTTTTACCCATCTGTGAACGCTTCTCAGGATGTATTGCGTCCAATCGAGTGGAGTGGTGACAGGTACTATGTTTGTGTGAAAATGAATGAATGTTATCCAGCGAAGGTTATTTCGACGAACAGCGCCAAGAAGGGAAAAACACTTGCATAAACCTACAGCCACCTAGGAGCGTGAGCCATGCTGTTTTGTATATCACATCTGAACAAGTTAACTACCCAACCCTACCCATTTCTTTTGTACGAGATCTCACATGTATGGTTTGTTCAAGATGAGTGTTGTAATCCGTTTGCCCATTTTCCGTCCAGAATTTCATAGGTACACCGATTCGCCTGGTTAGGTCACGTGTCGTGATTGCCAACCAATCACTTGTCACTTCGCGCATCCCTTGGGCGCTAAGCTCGATCGACTATTTTTCGAAAGAAAACAAAAACGGACTTCGGTGAGCTAGGAACCGTAGGTTGTGTTTCACTTTTCTGCTGGGGATGTCGATCCATTTCACTGGGGATTGTGGATTATCAGGTTTGGCGCCATAATATTATTTACCTGTTTTTTTGTTAGGCGAGGGCCATCGTTGAAACGGAGCAATAGAGGCCTCAGGGAAACTGTTTTACAGATACCGCCGCCCTAATTTTGCGACTAGGTTTCATTTTTGAATCACTGGCACTGTGCTGTTGACTGAATAAGTGTGAGTTGTGTGTCGTGCCCCCCCCACTTTCATAACAGAGCTTTCACGTTTGTGTGAGAACTAACCGATACTATCACTAATATATTCCTGTCTATATGTATATGTGCTCCAGAACTGTTATATCTTGTTCGGCTTTTTGGCATGATAACGAATGGATGCACTAAGCATTGAATTAAGTAGAAGCTGGAAAGAATACAGGGCATAGTAGAAACGTTATTAATTTCAACAGCGTTTTTTGTAACTGTGTGAAACCACAGATGAATGTCATCTTTTAGGCCTTGCCCAGGAAGCTGGTGATTTCCTGTGGAACCAAGCCCTCATCTCTTGAATGCACATCACACAATGACCATCCAACTACAGCTTCCAGACTAACTGGGGTTGTGCGGAATGTACACAGTGTATCGACAATTGTGCTGATAACATCCTCCTCTATAAGAAATGAGTCCAGCTCAAGACGTTTTCGAAGAAACGGCATAACCTCCACTGCACTTTTGGCAATGAGGGACCGCTACCATAACATCACCAACGGATGCATTCCGGCCTCACGTCGAATCTTCTCTGCGAGGATCATGTTTCACCAAATCACATTATCGGTTTACCTACTCTGTTTACTGTCACTATGTTCTCTGGCTCCAGAGACGCACAGAGCAGAAATCAGCCCAACGGATTAGCCGAACAGATGCGGTAAGAAAAAATGGGAGGGAAATCAATCACTTGCCTGTTGTATTTTAACGGGTGTTCCTAAATCGCTGAAAATACCACCAGAAGATCGGCTGGTTCGTCTTGCGCAGCGTATCCAACGTGGTTTACGAAAGACTAGTTTTCCTCTGTGATTTTGAAAACCGCGTTCACTACCGCTCACCTTCGAGATCAGCTTCTAGGATTTATGCGTGAAAGTTACGTCTTAGTTTTGCTTGCATGAGGGCACAGCGCGGGTCCCATTTCTTCAGTGTGATCGCAAAACTGAAATATATAGTCGCAGGTCACTAGTTTTAATCTACAAAGGTTCACAGAATTATATGCACATTTACGTAGATTACAAATAAGATTTGATTAGTGAGTAGGTCCGCAGACCAAGTGAATTCATATCGTGTCTTGTCTTTCGACTGTCTTCAAGTTGACTATCGTTCCTCGAACTGTACTACAAACAGTGCACTCCCTACCTTAACAAGTGTGATTGGGGAACAAACGATTAACAGTGAACAAGTACTGTATTCCAACACCACAATGGCCTTTTCCAAGGTTATTTTGGAGCCCTCCGGTTCGTAGTTTTACGAATAAAACCATGCTTACGACCCTACACGTTTCAGTGGTGAACGGGATCGCACGGCCGATATGTGCGTGGGCAGGCTGACAGGCACAATGATTGGTTAACTCTTAGGGCATGAGAGGACACGGACCTCTCAGGCGCACAGAGTGGAAAAAGTTAGTTCGCCTATACCCAGTCGCCTGGCCGATGGGGTCGCGAGCTTACACGAACGCGGTTTTGGTGCGTGTAGATAGGTTTTTGCGAAGCAGGTTGCAGACGGACAACACCTCCGGCAAACTGACCGTCTGGTTTTAGGTTTTTAGATCAACATAAGCTTCGGTTATCGTCCGGATGACCGGACGAGCCCCGTCTCGGTTGTCAGAGCGATAGCCATCTGACTGCAGTGACAGATGAAGACAGCACTGGAAAACCCAGAATCATCGATCGGTCGCGGTCCCCAAACCTGAGCAAATAGTGGCCCGGGTAGGTGGCAAGCCATTGCAAGTCCAACCAGGCCATGAGTGATCTTAGCACGGCTCAGGCGAGACGAACCCTTCACGTGAATGACGCATGAATATGTGGACTACTGTACTGACTGGAGTCAAATGAGCCGCAATCAGCCATACTCCACTACTATGGCTGATCGCTGTAAGGGTGGACACTAGGAGGGTTGAATAACTACGAAAATGCGTCAATCGGTGGTTTATAATAAACCAGCTAAACAATTCATAATAGAACTCGACCACTGAACTCACATCACTTACCCACTCCGTTTCACAAACACTTTTTTGGAAGATATCTGCTACAGAATCGAACTAGCTACCAGTTTTAATTAGCTCCGACTTTTCCCGGACTGTTCTACAAAAACTTGTTAACCGTGCAACACAGGTTATCACTGTCCTAATTGACACTAAACCGACTCAGAAACAGTTCTTTGATTTTTCCCTTACGCAAATTCAAGCCCATATGTTACGCATTCACTCATTTAGCCTGAATAAAGAGACTGTTGTTAGCCTGCCGTTTCCGATTGCCCACGTGGTCAATGATGAGGACCACTTATTCATCAAACAATCAGTTGGCATTCGCTCCTACACGTAATCTTCCTTCGTCTGTTCGATTATTCACCAGAGGTATACCAACTCGGTATTGGTATACAAGAGGGAAAATGGCCCATTTCGGACCAAATTCACATCGACTGTGTTGTTCACCCTTTTTGTTGAGTCAAGTCAATAATAAACCTCATGCCCCCCCTGAGAAATGGATTTTCAGCTCTTTACATACTCATATTTTCAGCAACTGGAGAGCAATCAGCGAAGTGTGCTTGAGCCACAAAATCGTTACAATAGGAATGGACCTTGTGGAAAAGTTGGACAACTACGACAAACCGTATCAATTGAGAAATAGCCTTTTGATTCAGTTTCGTGTTTATGGTTTAGGCAACCTATGACTATCAACAGGACTTGGTGTGGCAGTTTGGTGTAAGTCGATATTTTAATAGCGACATCTGATGAGGAAATGAACCGACTACCACCTACAATTGGTTTAAACTCTTACTCAACATGCTTTCTGATTGTCTATTCTATGATAGTATTTCTTGATGACCTAGTGTGCCTATGAGTGTTTTTTGGATCCTGGTCCCCACTGGAGACGCTATTCAGTTGACATTCTCTTACTGTCATCACTGTAAAACAGATTAACAATAGGACGTGTCACTGGAGCAACATTGAGCTCATCAGACAAACCGTATAATTTGATACACGGTGGTCAGGTCACCCTTCAAGATCGGATAGAGGTTTTTTGTCACATCAGTTTAACACCGAGCCATGTTGATTAATGGTCTTTCAGTCATAGGTTGCCTAAACCATACAGAAGAAATCGAATCAAATAATACGCTTTGTGGCGGCTATCGACCTTTACCATGAGGTACATGCTTATTATCATTGGATCTTTATCTAGATTGAGTGAGTGAATGTGTAACATGCTGAGTTGACCACGATACAGTAGACACACAAGTAGGAGTACTTAGTATGTGCATACGAGTGAACAGGTTTCTCGTAACCAATTCGCCCGGGCTTCCTTTGTCATCTTATCACCGGGAAAAAAAATCATCTTCCAACTATCGCTCTGGGAAAGTGTATCAGTCACCAGTGAAGAACAACGTCGTGATATTCAGTGTTGTCGCAGGCAAACCCGTTTGATAAAAAACGTTTGAGCAAGCACCAGGAGCGTGAACCTGATGATCGATAATCAAAGAACCGTTTTATCAAGAGTCATCATAGACGGCAATATATTAGTGGTTCACACTAATGCTTAACTGTCACACAACCATGAAGAAAAAGGAAACCCTATATAGGAAGAGGGAAGGAAAAAAGAAGGGGACAGGAAGGAACCTAACTACTGAAAATAACTACGTCTATATGTAAAAATTCAACATCAAGGTGCCTACACCCTGCAAACAAACAACCGAGCTGCAAGTGAGAGTAAGGCGTCATCAACAAGACAGCCTCCTTACGGCTTTCATTGCCCCGCGTCATTAAACGCACTCACTTTACAAACAACTCGGCCAAACAACGACAACATTCACGCCACTGAGCTCGATTAGCCGCCATCTCACCTAGTGTCTCCAACCAACGACTCTGTGAGTCGCGAGGGCCCCAACCCGGGAGACGAACTCGATTTAAAGTGGCCAACCCCTTGGTGAACGACTTCATTTCCCTACGCCAGCTCATTATCTGACCACCTCGCACCTTACACCAGTCGGTCGCAGTGTCAGCGAACAGTGCTCGGTGTGGAAGACGGCCAGCTGGCATCCTTAATACTTGACCTAACCATCTAAGCCTGTGCAAACGTAGAGACTGGACAAAAGAACTTGTCTGACAATCACTACCAAACACCCGCTTCCTAACCTCCTCGTTACTTACGCGCTGATGCCACCCGATACGAGCGATTGAACGCAGACATCGGTGGTCAAATACTTGAAGACGGTTCACGTCTTCTACCCTGAGCGGCCAGGT
>QNGE01002159.1:48526-125612 GCA_008508345.1 Paragonimus westermani
CGTATTCAAACATCGTGTCGAGATGTTCCTCTAAATGTTGGAAAAACCACGCCTCCGATCTGGCCGTCTGTCGTATTTCGCTTGCCCTGCCTCGCCCGTTGGTCCGATCCAGTCGAGCGATGACTCATCCGGTCGCGCACGTTGTTCTTGATTCGATCGCAGCAGGCTTTTGAACGCACCTCCCCCTGCGTTGAGGTATTCGGCCGAGCGTTCGAAAACTCGCACCTCCGACCTGACAATCCACCACATTAGTATATTCATTCTGCTGCTGTTAATGACTGCATCGGCAAACAGCCTGGACATTGACAACTAATCCGCTCGTCTTTTCAGAAACTTCAATGTCTGTGGTCTTCTATTCATTTCCTTCTCCGGCTTTGTTGGTCTATTGTATAAATAATGGTCTGTTTGGCTTTTTATCGTTCAATGAGAATATTGCTTTTCACCCCTATCTTCTCTGGGATGCACTAACCTGCACTCCTATACTGCAATGCTTCTTGTATTACACTTCAAAAATCTTTCTTCTCAGTTTAGGTCTCGTCATTGCAGCCTCTCTCTGTTTAGTTTCCGAGAGATAAGAGTTTCCTTTCCTCACTAGCCAATCAACTGGCTAACCAGCATTGGCCGGCTGGACAGAAAGGCCCCACTTTCACACCTCCCGGTCTTATTCCTTCGGGTTTACACTGGATATGTGGTGTGTTGGTGGAACCGCAATTGGTGCGGCGCAAGCCAATTGCGGTGACTGTTAAGCGCATGCGTCCCTTGGCTTCGGTCACTGTGACAGGCAAATCCGTATCGGATGCCGCCAACTGTAGCGAACATAAAAACTAAGTATTCCACAAGGCTTTTGGAGGTTATTAGTTCAAATTCATGTTACTAGCCAAGAGGTGAACAACTGACATGATTTGGAATTTTTTAATATTTTAAAAACTCACAATGGTTGTAAGAAAACGAGGGACACAAGACCAAATCATGACAGTGCGGGAAGATGTTTGACGTAAGAGCGTGTAATCTTGGCGACCGATCTGTACACGTTCAAATCAACACCATCCATGAAGGATGAGGCAAATGCAGTGAGGTGATATCGCTCTCGGTCAGCCGGCAAACTCAAATCTCCTATAAACTGAATGAGACGTTCTTCTGCTGCATGTCCTGTTAAGTTTTGTTTGAGTTCATCGGACAAGTATTGGACACTAACGAGAATGCAGGGGCATTTGTCTGCCTTTGTTGGGGAAATAATCTCAACCACGTTACAGTGAGGTTCAAATGCCGATAACCTAAAAACAAAAAGACGGAGAACAGATTAAAAGTGATCAGATAGGGATGGAGAAGATTGTTAACAGCAGTAAATAATGACCGTTATTGATTTATAAAGCGGAGGTTAATCTTTGTTCAGATTTGTTTTAATACACAGAATTAGGGGAACTCGCAACAGAGGAACTAAATACTGCAGGTAAATCATAACAAGATTACTAGTGTAGGATAACATAGAACAAGGAATTGCTTACCGACCAAGCAAACGGACTGGTATGGAAGTCCGATCAGATAGCAGCGAGCGGAATTTGTCCATGGAATCGTACAGTTCGTCAAACAAGATGTAAGCTGCCGGCTCCATAATATGAAAAATCCTACGAAAGTGAGTAAACAGATCGAAAATGCTAGACTTGACAAACTGCTACACGCCGGCAGACGCAAAAAATGTAGCTTTTAAAATTCGGTGTTGGGTCAGCACAACAGATCAGATGTCAGATAAATGGTTCGAAATGATCTAAAATCAGTTCGAAGTCGACAAACAACACGAAGCAGCAACCAACACTATCATTGTCGTCACTGTCAGTAACAGTGGTGCACTAATGGTCGATACTTACACGTTAACATCGTGCAACGTAATACGTACATATGTGCCAGAAGGAAATCAGATAAGCCTACAGTGGTAGAAAAGGATAGCTAATGCGTGAAATTCTCGAGAGCTTGCATTCAAATAAGTTCAGAGTACGAACATGTTGTAAGTAATAGACGATCACAAGATAAACCACCAAATCCGTGACTGTCATTTGGAAAACGGTTTGGTACCAATCGGAATATTTACAAATATCAAGAGATGATCAACCGATAGTTTGTGCGTACAGCGTATTGCTCAAGCTTATTGAGTTATCTTACACGTGAACCTTCAACCTCCAAACTAACCATATGTAGAGATTTCAAAATCGATTGTCTGGCATCATACGGCTTTATCAGTATGAAACTCGTGGTCAACCACAAGGTTAAACTCATACCTAAGAAGTTAAACAATAACATAAAACCAGTTCAGCGACAAAAGAGCTAACCTGACCGACACCAAAATTTTTCGTCTGCCTTACCTTTTACCATAATCAATAACAAGCAGGTTTTGTAACAAACGAACGAATAACGCCAAAAGACTGGGTTTTATTTAAATAGCTTTATATATATATACATATATATATTTATATGTGTAAACCACAAAGACAGGAGAGATGATCGCGACAAAATCATACGGCCACCCCCAATTTGATACGGCATTTCCAGGCTGATGCGATGACCCAGCGTTAGCTGATCAGACAGATTTCAAGGACTTGAGAGTGGTATGAGTTTCAGCATGTTGTATAGTATACGGCATCGCTGATAAGTAGTATACAGGTCAAATGTGCGTACACTAAAGGGCAATTCTCAACAGCTGAGAAATCGGAAGCTGGAAGCGACCATTGAAACCGTATACACGCACTATATGGGACACGTCAACATAGAAACTGGTGTTGCATTACCGCCAACTGACGGGGTACGGCTTAACTATACAAAACAATGTTTACTTTCGTCGTTGCATATTTTCACGTCATAATGGGTGTTCAAAAATGAACAAATTACCGGACCAATAATCTTTTGTGGTCACAATGATCAACTGGCCAACATTCAAACTTCCGGACACGATTGCCCGAGAGCGAGTTAACCTACATGCCCTTATGTCCCATGTGCCAAGCTTTCGTTTGTCAATGGTGTGCTATAAGAGAGTGGACTGACCAAGTTGGAAGAGTTCAGCATTCCAATGACTGAAGCTATGCGAAAGAGGGACTGTCAAAAGACCCCAGAGATTTAGGGTTTGGCTCGTGCTAATTGAGAAAAGTAACGTGCATGATGCAGATCGTATGAAGTGGACGCTAAGCAGTTCATCAATGTGAGACAAATGGCAAGTAGTACGATTACCTTATAACGCAATGAGAAGTGCTTCTAAGCCCAGATCGACGATTAAACACAATGTCCTTACAAAAATTGTGCAATGGACATCAAATAGAACTGCGTTTGAGAACCGGAAAACCAGTAAAGTAATGTCTCTGAAACAGCACAGCTCACAATCAGAGCTTCTTGGGCTCATCAATGACATTTCGTCTGCTTCAGTGATAAGAAACACGTAGATGCTGTCGGTATAATCTCTGGAGGAGGAAAGTATGCCCCACTCGGCAAACTAACGAAACACGTTCGCCAACAGTATAGGGATGTAGTTCCAGTCTTTGGTGTGGATAAACTGATCATTTTAGGTAGTAACAGAGGCACCGACTTCTTTATTCACATCCTGGGACACTTCCTGTTACCGTTCATTTGGTCAAATTAGCGAGAGATTGCAAAATTTCAACGGAAAAATTACCCGATTTGTACTACATATAACACGAGGGCGTGATGGCTTCTTTGAGACTTGCTTACCTATACTGATAAACTGCCAAAATGCTTTTTTCTCTAAATAAGTCAATTCACATCTTGACATGACGTAGAAACTGCTAATGCAAAAAACTGATCACGTCCTGACCACTGACGATGCAACCCGGTGACTGCGAGATCGTACATCCGATGCTCAAAGCATAACACCCGCAGAATCACATAAAGCTAATTCACCACATCAGCCTAGAAACAGTATGGCAACCTTAGGTAGTGATTTTTTGCGGTTAATCTTTGTACTTTCCTAAATAAGTCAACTTCTGAAAAGATCATTAGAACAAGATTTGGACGGCGGCGTCAAAAAATAATTGTTCCGTTGTCTGCTAAATAGTAAAAGTGTACCGATGAAAAAAAACTGAGCGATTAGATGACAAGTTAGCAGAATGTATTTGTGAACCTAACGGAAAACGACGTATCAGAAGAGTCTGATTAAGAGCACACCGGTTGCTATACTCATCACCGGAGGTAAGGTTTTATCTTATATAAAAACCACGAGTGGAACACCGTAAAGCTACTCATACTTAGTGCCCGATGTAATTACGGTTGGGATTCACGTTTGTGAGCTCGGTTGTATTTCATTCGTTATCAAATGAATCAAACCAACAATTTCTGTACTAAAGCTGAAACTGATGTATCCCATTCAATCTGACGTACACTAATAGCCAACGAGAACCATCGCATGCTGTATATGGATAACAAATCCTCTGAAATAATCCGGTATCATGAGTATGGCTTCTAATAACAAGAAAATCTTAGGAAGATTTCACAAACAAACGGATTGAACTTAAGCGTGGCCGCCCACAAAAAATTCATCATGCACATGTGTTCAAACTGTGGCGACCACAAAAAACACGTCATTCCGGAAATTGTTTATTTCTGAGCGTTTGCCACAAGGTATGTGAAAACACAACCACAAATGTCATATTGCGCCACTGATGTGTATATAAGTGCTTGGCAGTAATGCGGTGAAATTCCCTTCGGTAACACGTCACACGTAGTGCACATACACGTCCGCAATAGTACCTTAAAACTCACGGTTTTTTGGTACCAGGTCGGGATGCATTGAGTGCACTGTGTTACGATTTGTGTCCATATAACAATTAGTCTTGATTGTCTGAATGATTCACTAAACTGACTCTTTCAACCGTAGTGTTGGCTAGGTCGGATAAATTAACGAGAAATCGGCTGCACATCTACGGCTTCAACAAGGAAGTAAGCAACAATGGATCCTTTTGATACGATTCACTAAATTCCCCTGGCCGTATCGGTGGACAAGTAACCGGTATACGTATGTCCCAAACCCATCTTGAGGTGTCGTATTCTAAGCAAGTACGCCCGAATAGAATTCGGTACTCATTCTTCTTTGCAGTCGATTCCATGCGGGTCATCACGAATGCAACGGTCCGAAGCTGTGCTAACAATCAGCGCCCGAAGCATACGTACAAACATGTGCCAAGGGAGCTTCTAAGGGTCGGAAATGGGTTAGGTTCCGCCAAAGTGTCATGTTCCAGCTGAATTAACTAATTCATTCATTTCACAGATTTGAGCCATGCTTGTGAGTACCATGACTCAGGATACTGATCGTCCATGAAGTGGTAACTTGATAAATAAGCTCGGACCTGTAGGGGGGAAGAAAAGAGAAAGAAATTGAACAAAAACAACAAGAAAGGTTTGTGGGTACATGCTCCCAATGGATGCGATACACTGACACGTAGGAATTTTTTCCAATCAGCCATGTATGGGGTCGCAAGCCCTCCTAATCAGGTCGACAGCACTTATAAAGCTTGCTCACTGGAACGGCCAAGGCTTTCAAAGTCTGATCACGTCATTGACCCTTGCGGGTTATTTTAACCGTCAACAGCTATAGTGACCATATGGAATAGGTGATCAAACACGCACTGTGTATTTTCACTGTCTGGGTTATTGGATGCGAACAAGCATATTTTCCAAGTGAGAGCTGGTGTACAACGGAAACAAGGGTGGTTGAATAACAACAGTCTTGATGCATGTGTCCACAGGCATGTACCAGATCGCTGACTCACGGAGCGAAACTGAATGCACATACATGTTGTCAATTTTGCCATTAATCGAGTAATGGACGTTTATGCGACGTCACAAATGACAGAGATTGACGAATGCACGATGCGCTTTCGCCATCCTGGTAAACCTCTCGTCATTGATACTACAGGTTGAAGAGATGACACTATCCGGGTAGGCGCAGTGATCAACAGTCTTAAGCGGTTTTCCTGTGACAACAAAAATAGGGTCACTACCAACCCAATCTCGTGATAACACTACACGGCGAAGTGTATGCCGTACGGACTAGTCATATCACTTAACCGATTTAGCATCGTCTGCATGTTTTCTACAGAAGAACTAAGTAAAGCAATGTTGTCCGCAAATTCACGTCAGCTGACTACCTCCTAGAAGCCCCCTATGAGTACTTCTTCCAGAATATCATCCATTACAAAAGTGAATGGGAAGGGTGGGATCGAACTTCTTGTCAAACTCCACTGGAAGTGGGGAACATTCGAGATAGAAGCCAATAAACGCGAACACAACGATTTCAAAGACTGACGTATTTCACTGAGATTCCTTTGCAAGGACAGCGCATCAGACAACCGAGTCAAAATCGGTCTTTAGGTCCAAAAATACGACGATCGTCGACTGAGAAAAGGAGTACCGGTGTTCCAGCGTCTCTAACGAGGCTTACGTATGATCGATATCCTGTGACGATGTCCGAAAACTGTCCACTACTACTTTATGGTTTCACAACCTGCTGCATCATGAGACTCGTCAGCACTTTGGATGCGACAGAGACAAGACTGATACCTCTGTGGTTGTTACATGATGTCCTGGCACATTTTGGAAAAGCAGTGTTCGTGAGGTAACTTTTCAGTCTCCCATAGGGAACGCGTCAAGCTGTAAATTCAGGAGCCTACTCTGTCACATATAGGCCCACTGACACCTTGTCGACGGTCAGCGCAATCACAAGTCACGGAAGACACCGCCGAGCTATTCTTTAATAATAAAAAAACGCTTCCATCGCTGACTTGCTTGGAGAAGTAAGCCTCACGATTCTTAGGCAGGTTCCTTGTATACTTACGATTCAGTTCACAGCGATCGTTGTCGTATTCGGGGTTAGAGTGGATCAGTCGACGTTTGTTCACACGTTCTAAAAAATCAGAAGAGATTCACTTTTGCCGTCTCCAGTGCACTCTTGGAGTGAACTTTTAAACAAGAAGTCCGCACAACTTTGAAATTTTCGTCCAGTGCTCGTTTGGACTACTTCAGTGTTGTGACCCGGTCAGCTTGTCAGTCTCGTGAACCACTGCAGTTCCAACTGGGTAGTTTGTTTGTGAGCAGATTCTTTATGAAGAAATGATTAAACAAAAAGGATGAACAACGGCGTGATCTGAGACAGGATGGTAATTCCAAAATCAACAATCTTCAATGAAGTGGAGTCATCTGTAGTTGACGACGGTATAGTTGACTGGTGTCCAAGGTTCAACTGCAAAAGGTAGCCTACATTGAAGTATTGGTGTCATTTGTGATGAAATATTGAAGTCGGTATACAGACCCCAGGACGTGTATAACTGTGAAAGCCGGTCACCATCACCAGTGAGTCGCGTACGGACACCAGACATGTCACACAGCCGCTTCTCTTGTGAAGCCAGACGATCAGTTTGTGCGTTCATGTCGATAGCAAGCGCAGAAATACTACTGTGATTAGTTTGTCTTCGAAAGCCAGAAAGGATATTGTAGAAGACGTCCTTGATAGAATCTGAACTAGTTTGTCGAAGCGTATGCAGATATGGCAGATAAGTAATGGCTATCCGGTCTGTGGAAAGAATTTGAGTGATGTTACGACTGACGGCACACAGAATACTATCCACCGCGATCCAGTCGAGCAGGATCAGTTCTGTTTTAGGGCTCACCACAATTGGAAATGAGTGAACTGATCTGTCAGGGTAGCGATAACTTCCGATACTTCACAGTCGTTTATGCCGCGGAAGGGATTGACTGGATGGACCGCAACCCTAGCGTCTGACACAAAACCTTGACCTAGGGGAACCTTACTGGAGCCAGCGACCGAGAAGTTTGACTTATTTGGCAGTGAGGTTTGCTTAGTACGAAGACAGCGAATAAGACAACTCTCTGACTCTGATCACTGCTTCGTTTAGCGAATGTATCAGAAACCACATCAGGCTTCTGAATTACGCCAAAATTTTTCAACGGATTAGATAATACGTCTGCGGTCACAAGTAACCGTTGGGTAATCAGAGTGAACCCGTTTGAAGATACCTTTTCTAACCCCTTTCTTCCTTATAAGGAAGACAGCAGTGTCGCAACTATAAAAATAGCTTTGATGTATGCCCATAGGATCTAAGCACTCCTACGAGGTCAGTAACGTGATATAAAACCGAGTGCAATAGCCATGAATTAAGGAGAAGATATAGGCAGAGTCAGTAGCACCACGCTGATGACTATTTGAGAACACACCCAAAGCAAGTGAAGCGCCGTGTTCTGTCTGTCCTTCCTATTGCCATCAGGTTCTAACAACCCACTAAAGACAGATATAACTAGTGTCTGGTGATGTTGGACATCACAGACTCATCAAGTTCACAGTACTTAGTTTTCACGCGTCTTCACACAACGCACGACATCAAGACTAAATTGAGGCAATAATCACCTGCTCAAACAATCGATGAAAAAGTGGTGCGCGTTTAACCAAGTAAATCTTACACACAACCCTTGTTTATACAAAAAATGGAACATCGACCCGATCACCATGTACCTATAAAAAGTAGTTTGAAATAGCCTGGTTAATGTTGCACACTCCGCTTTTAGTCGTGATGACTGCATCTTCTGTTATCCTCATGTTGTTCACGAAGTCCTTCAGTTCAAGGATTCCGTTCCAAGTATGAACAGAAACTTTTGCCATCTAGAATGAACCAGTAAATTTCAAATACTGGTCGACTGGGTAACACAACCAATAACAAACATGCTCAGTCTCACCAGTGCAGTAGTCCACTTTAAAACCATTTTAATCACGGATAAGCGCACCATCTTATACTAACACTGCAGACATTTGTCACCCGAACTGCTAGTCAAGGGTAACGGATGGCATTCAAGAGTGTATTTCTAGACCTTGTTGGTTTGATCCCCATTAAAGCCATCCCTACCTGATGAGTTCAAGCAAGGATTAAACCGGTAGTAGAGTGTAGATCTGAGGATGGACATCAAGAAGCGATGTACTCTTCCGATTCGCTGCGTGAATACAATCTAACTTGTTCGAGCAGTTCAAACGATATTTTGCACGTGGACTACAGATAAAGTCAAGGTTAGCTGAAATCGTCCACTTCTTACGTCTCACATTCAGACATGATCATCTCATGTATGGAGCTGGAACCCGGATTCCTTATTCTGCATCACCCTGACCACCATCGAAGATGCCTAATGTAATGCCACATAGGTCGCCGTTGCTTCTCGGTCAAGCTTAAAGCCCAGTAGGAATGTTAAATTCAAATGGAATTGGAGGGCATATTTTTAGCATCGAACCAAACGTTCTTAAAAATGTCCGTAATGGCTAGGCTTGATGTTCAATGGGTTTCGAGGCAAAAGTTCAACAAAGAAAGAAAAGTCCAAGTTTATTTGATTGTCAAAACTTTACCAAATAAATAAGAAATAAAACCAGGTCCCGTCATTATTTGACTTATGTAGTTTCAGTGAATTGAAGTATATAATACTGAAACGGAAAACAGTCGGTGCATCCGGTGGGCTGAGTAAGAAAAAAATATGCAACCACATCCAATGGAAACATAAGCAGTTCCTTTATAATAGGGACAACGATGGGATATATACACGAAATGAGTGCACCACATTTAGTGTGGACGTAGAGAGGCAACAAGCGTTTGCAACCGGATGACGCTGGCCAACGAGGAGATGAAGTCTGTGATCTGACGATCTTTACGAGATCTACATCCTTCGTAGACAAGAGCCAGAAAAACGCGGAATTCGAGTTTTTGAATAAAATACGTGCGGTCTCGTTTTTCATCGTAAGAATATACAAGTTTGTAGAATTCCTCCAATTCTCCCACATTCAACGTGCCGCTTATTTGCATCACAATCGCGTAGATATCAGCCGAAGGCAAAATATAACCCTAGGATGTAAAAAATGTGAATGAAGGCGATGTGGGAGAAGCATGCACACAGCTTGTCAACATCGAAAACGGGAGGCAAGGTGGAAAGGAAATGAATATCATAAATTGCAGACTGTAAACTTTACTAGGACACAAACTAATCAGAGAACTTTCAAACAGAAAAGTATTCGAGAAAATAATTCCAATATCAAAAGCTCTTTTGTGAGATCAGATCAGATGAGTACACTACTGATAGTCACAAACGTGAATAGACGAAACTGGGAATGGAATATGAGGAATTCAAATGTACACCAAAAAATGCACTAAAGTTTCACATACATCTGTATGTAAAGCAGATATGAAGAGTACGGAAATCGATGCAATGGCGAACTTGATACACATTTCACACGTCTATTACACATCGCGATGAAACTCTAGGGATACTATACTTTTACACTACAATTTCCTGTGTACGGTCTAAAACTGTCCCGTAAAGTAGATGACAACAGTCTGTGGGTGAAGACGTGACCATAAACAGAGGCAATTGTGGCATATTGAACAGCAAAAGGATAGTAATGGGAAACTTCCAACTTCTAAAAATTAGAATGTAGGGTTTCGCCAAAGCGATATTCAGTTTAATGTTGACAAGCGGATGTGGTTACGTGATAGCCAACGACGGCATTGTCCATTGGATAATTGTAGAGTTTTACTTCGGACTTTATTGAACGTTTGGTTGTAACCGTTTTTATCTAAATACTCATGTAACGTACGTTGCGTGAGGGCGCCCAAAAATCCAAACAAGCAACAAGTTGAAAACGTTCTGGAAGGACAGGTATACAAGGACGCCTACGTGTACTCAAGAAGCTGATACTCGATAAAAGTTGGGAACAGTCGGTTATACACTTAATACAATTGTGTTGATCAGTCGTCAAGAATGCGAAGGTAAGATTATGTTCGACGGTTACGAACCCAGTGAGTCATGTATGTTCAACAACGATACTGCAAACATGCCTGCCAGAAAGGTTATACGACTAACCGTAATCGGGTATTAATCAGGACCAATTGCGTATTATTTGTAGTGTCCGCAGCTCATCGTTACATATTGTGCTTCCTATTGTACGTTTTGTACATAAAGTTTTGTTAACTGCATTTGTAAATTTGATTGGCAACAAGAATAAACAGGAGTTCTCGTGTACCGTCCCTGTCTTCTGTCGCGTGGATTTTTGACTGCAGTAATTTCATGGTCATTTTCAGTAGTTAGGTCCCTTCCCGTCCCCTTCTTTTTCCTTCTCCCTTTCTATATAGGGTTTGTTGTTTCTTCATGGTTGTGTGGCAGTTAAGCATTAGTGTTAACCACTGATGTATTGCTGTCTATGATGATGATGATGGTGAAATTTTTTAGCTCCGCATATCTGTTGACTTACCAACGTTCAACGCTCGTCATCTTACGCCGAGTGTGGAACTATCTCTTCGATGTCGTCCGAACTTATCCTCTGGTGTCGTTCTCTTGTGTGGTGACCTATCCAATTCAACGAGCCTCGACTTGTTCCGTTCTTATTGATACGTCTTCCGTCGTATTTGTACGCTTACCCTATCCGTTACCGTCACGGCTCTTCTTCGGTGTTACCATATTTGGGTCATTTTTGTCACTGAATTGACTAGGTCACTACATACTGAGACAAATTCACTTGGTATGTTCTACTTTTATTACGAACACAATCAGAAAAGATAGGGTTGTTGGCATACAACAAGATGCATTTTAGCGTATGACAGTTTGCCATGTTATAGTAAAGATTCAATTCCACTACCACATACTACATGTTATTTAGAAGCATTGAGAACAACCCCCACGTACATTGCTTAAACATCATACATACCATCATTAGATCGAAATTAAACGAAACCCCGGGACTGTTCAGTAATGATAAAGGCGCTTACACAGCACGATTGGACAAAAACTGGACAACAAACATGCAGCAGCCTAATCGAAAATAATGGGAGTGCTGGCTCTTAATCAACATCAAAGTCAGTAGCGCTTGGAGCGGGAAGGAATAACCACTTGAACTCTGTGACTTTTGAGCGGATCAGCTGTCTGAAGACACAGTAAGCGAGATGTCCGAACGGGAAGCATGAGCTGACCGGCGAATAAGTGATAAACGTTCAATCACGGTACACTATAGAGACTGTATTGGACGTATTAGCAAAACCTGGATCACGATAAAATTCCCAACACTAAGTAACAGGTTTGAGGGGGGGCTTTTCGACATCATTGATAACTTCATAAATGCAAACTACCATCACCTTTTAATATAAGTGTAGCAATACATGCGTTAAACAAAACAGAAACGTGGTTAACCTTTCACAGAGCCCAATTTATCGAATAACGTACACGCAGCGTAATTCTCAATGTACTCTAGAACCACTGAAGAATTCAGGGTCAACATTCACGCAGAAATGCTGTAGCTTACAGTTCAACAGCTGGAGTGACAAATACTCCCAAACAATGCAGCAGTAATGTATCTTATACTGCTGCTAACCCACATATCACGAGTGCGCCCAAACAATGTATCCAAATTTCAAAAGCAATAAAATAGGAACGCACTTCACTGTCTCCCTCCTGGACGACCTTAAGTTGCACTGAAAGTGCTTTTGACATGACCGCGAATAAAACATGACATTATAAGTTTAAATAGGAGAGTGCAAAAATGAACTCTCTGGAAAAAGCAGTGAAGAAAATAGTTCAGTTCTATCACGGGGTGTGCGAAGTGTGCGAGTGACATACCAGCGGGAACATGAAGATAACAGGTATACTCTCAACCCCTTTGGGTCCATCGCCAACAGTACCGCGGAGAACATAGCCATGTCCGAGGAAAGGATTAGTCTGGCATGCTGTGTCGAAAAATAGTGAGACACATAAAGCGTTTGTGCGGCGCTGAAAAGCGATCACTCTGAAACGATAAGCAAACCGAGTTAAAGTGAGGACGCACTATTTATCGACAACTGGAACGGTTTAAAAATGAAAAACGATGGACTGTGAGCAGGATTTTGTTTGCAAAATCTTTCACGGATCTGTTCATCATAATGGCAATAACCTGCTTCACCGGACCAAAAGTGACTGCAATTCTGTGCTCATGAGTGAGTCGACTGACAGGGTTAACACCCTAAGTGCGTAGAGCGTGTTTGAGGTACAACATTACTACCTGGCCCATTTTCACGTCGCTAAACATGAAAATCCGCTACAATTTCGGTTCACTAAACGAAACTAAAACAGTTGGACGTTATTCCTTTTCTTTAATCCTATTCCAGACTTACGCAACAGCCCAAAGGCAAAGTGGGAACTTATGATTGGAGATATCACCAATCCCTGTGAGAAATTCTGCTTCGACTTGAAAATGGGGAGGTTAAACGATGAGAAAGCAGGAGAACTGGGCCATATAGAAGCACTTGAATTGAATAAGGGAAGCCATCAACAACTGGTCAAGGTGCATATGCGTGGCAACAACCCAGCGTCAACTGAAGAAAACCTTTATTGTTCCCTGGGCATAAATACAAACACCTTCAGTCTATATAAGGAATTTACGGTACTTCGCGAACTGGAATGCCACTAAAACTGTGAGCAATTCGTCTTGAAGCATTCAACCATCAATAATGGGATACAGAAATACAACAACTCAATGATCACCTTCTCCACATGTAACAAAAACAATAAGTTGTACACTATAAGCTGTTTGTTGACGTGCGACTAATTTAGTCATATATTGGTCAGACTTTCCACAAGGACAGGAACACTCACGTTGACCGCGGTTCGAATCAATCATCTCATGAACGGTACTGGAATTCGACACCGGTAGGTCATTTCGCGCTCATGATCGCACCTATTGAACTTTGGGAAGTGTGGTCCAAAGAAACCGTGGTCACAGTAACCATGGGTCTGTGTAAATTTTAACCCCAAGTTTTTTGTCTGCCTGTAGATTCCTAGCTTCACTGATGACAGTTTAAACAAATGTGTCGTAATAAACGGATATCCGTCAACATCAGGGTAAGACGTGAAAATTTTAACTTAAATTTTAGACTTCGCAGAAGTAGGGGTTAGCTGTAGGCATTGGAAAAAAAGACTAAGCGGATTTAACATTGACAACCTTATCAATACAAATGTGGTCATAAGCTGGGTAAGGAAAACGAGTTCTACGGTCCACTAGCGGGATTCCATTTGAACGATAAAGCAACTGGGATTTAAATTTTTCATACGAAAGCGATAAAACCAGTGCAGTATCAATACGTACTATAAGTGATCTCAAAGGGATTGACTTAGCGACGTTATTTCAATTGCAAAAGACAATATAACGAAAACATACTTCGCAATCAAATTCGGATCTTCAGAGTTCGAGAGTTCCAGAACTGTATCGCTACTCGAAACTGCTTGACTGAGTATACTGAACCAATACAAACTGTATTTGGCCAACAGAGTATTGTAGAAGTTGGACAACCAAGATAACAAGGCAGGTGGTTTGTTGACATGCCGTCCGGAGGTTAAGACCAAAGGAAACTGCGAATGGGCATCCAAACATAAACATGCAAAAAAAGCAAATACAAACCGCTATTTCATCCTGTGTTGAAACAGGTTACGAATAACGTACAGCTGATAAAAAGAAAGAATTAACAAAACAAAACAGCACATTACAGTCCTTGCGACGACGTCCAAGAAATAGCGAAAAATCTACCAGCATGTACAAAACATCGTTATCAAGGCAAAAAGTAAACGTGTGTTGCGATGTGTTGACATTTCATTTACTCATCGGTTGCAAATGTGAAACATGTAGGATAACTAAATCTTATCAATAAGCATATCAGGGGCAGCCCGATAAGTTGTCTCGGCCACTTCTGAGCATACAACGTCAGCTCGAAAGTTTTCACAAGGCTTGCTGCGTAAAAAAGCAATATTTTCGGATTTCCAACAGTTGATTCTCACTAATTGAGTCCGGCGCCTCGTCAGTTATTTCAGCTATTTTGAGATGCTTTTGCGTACGCAATTATGGTTTGAGAATCACATAGGATTTTATGATTTCGAGAAATGATCTCTACAGTTCATCTACGTTCATCGAATCGTGTGATCGACTTAGAGATACAATTCACCGACGACTTCGGGATTTATTCATTTATACAAGCTTAAACCTGTTCAGATCACTCTGTGCAGGTTTGCCCTCAACAGCAATCCGTAATGTAGAATAACGGTGCCTTAAAGTCACACAGATTAAGCTAACGGAATTGACCAGTAATACCAGACAATGTGTCAACATTCGACTCCCAGAAAAATTAGTTATATTAGCCAAACATCTGGCAGCAAGTTGATCTATGTAGGAAAATATGAAATCAACTGACCGTGAGTTGGAAAGGCTGAAAGAGATTGCTCAGTTCATTGAAACTGCTCTTCAAGCATAATAAGGAGTCCATAAAATAGAGATCCGAAGTCCAAGATTGTGCCTTGAGCAAATCAGCTAGACCGATTACCTCGGAACTGCAACAGTATCGAATACCAAGGTAGAAAAAACAAATACCGAATTAACAGAGACAACGGCTCGAGGTCTTGGCTAATGTCATCTTCGGGAATCACCAAGTGGTTGAGCAACTCCGCAAATGAGTTGTGCAACAAATCGATTTCCGTAAGAAGTTTTAAGGGAGTTTCATCGATTGAACGATAACTAAAACACGTTAAGGACTATAAGGCTCACGAGAAAACGACAGCACAAATGTTGGGCTAAGATCAACGGCACCACACTTTCAATTGTGACAGAAACATTAATACCCAGATTACTAGCGGTAGCGAACTCCGAAGCAAATTTCCGAATATCAGCCTTTGTGAGCAGGACAGACCAGTACAAACACATCAGGTGTAATTCAACAACAGAACAATGGGCCCACCGATTACGAATAAAGGAAGTAAGTAAAAATGAAGTGACGTTAACCACAGTGTTCACAAAGCTGGCGAGATATCCTTCAAGCAGGTTTCGTAAGGTCAGCAGTGTTACGATAACGATAGAGCCAGTTGAATTCATGTCGTGTCGAAAAGATGAGATGTTTCACGATCACAAGAATTCAACCATAAACAAAGGCGATTAGTAGCAGGAGGCTTGTGGTTGTGTGCGCACGCTGAGGCAGGTCAACCGTTTAATGAACTAAATACGAAAGATCAATCGGTAAATACTGTTATATATAATCCTTAACCATTTCAATCAACGTACTATCTTAAAGAAAAGGAAAGGAGGCAGCCTACAAAGGGCAGTATGACGACGACGCACTACTTTTGAGTAGCCCGTCACATTAATCTAATACATGAAACTAATAACTTCGTCATAGGAATCGTACTTGAATCCAAACCTACCGTGTGACTAATTAGAACACCTCAGACGGAATGTACCAAACAGTTCTTATTCATAAGACAAGGACACAGATTTAGACGTATATCAATATCAATGATATTAGTGTGTCATTGATAGACACCAACGGCACATGCATCATCAAAAACTACAACTTGATTGGTCCTATACATAACAAAGAACTTGGGGAATGACAAAAGATATAACATTAGAATTGTTTGTCCAGTCACCATGTTCGTCCCCAAAATGACGTTAGACTAATTCGATGTCAGACTGTCTATCGCGATGCGGTTTAAATAGGCGGTGAACCCAATGGGTTTTCACCACAACTGAAGTTAGGTGGAACGAGAAGAAACACAACTGTACAGCGGTGTGAGTAATCTGGTTCACTGGTCAAGCTGTGCTAGGTCCACAGAGCTTCGCCAAATCAGACTGGCAGAACTTGTTAAATCGTGTGGACAGCAACAATCAAACTTTTTCGTTGAGCATATTTAAATGTATCCTTGTTAAATATGGCATGGTAATAAATAAAATTTCGCACATCATCCCCAATGGACTACAAGAGAAATGTAGTGCACACAACAGGGAAGATGCAATACGAAGTGATGTACGGTGTATTACCAAGTACAACGAATTAATTTCCGGCCTTTTGGCCATCGTTACGAATGAGCTCCACCGTCCACCGAAAATTAAAATGGCTGACGCCACTCATGGCCATGTATGCAGTTGCCGTGCAGTGTTGTTGAAGGAGCAGCAGGGCTAAAAGGAACACAAAGTAGGCAAACGATAGAGCGTGATGTTAAGGTAGCAGGAATTGTATGCCCATGTGCTGGGTGTCCACCTTGAGCTGCCGAAGTAATCAATTCTCGGCATCGACAACAATGAAGAGTAATTTGCGCGGTAGGGTCTTCTAAACAGATAGCAGGATTTTCTCCGACATGTGAGCCGAAAATTCAAACTTCCGTCCATTTTAGGTATGACAACCTCTCAAAATGTCAAACGTTACATATCTGCATACGCCTGTTTGAACCACCTGTTTGTTCAGAGCTAGCATAGGTAACCACATATACATGCCGCCGCGCTATATATCTGAGAACAAATCTGACCAAAATGGTTTATACTGTGTTGCTATTCGTTTATAACGTAGTTTACCTTCAGCACTGTCAAGAATAAAACAGGCGCCTAGGGTATAACGCCATTAATTGAATGGGCACTTAACTTTTCTAACAAAATCAGGGAAGAATAATGCGACCAGTACATGGAGTGAGGATAGAAAATTCGAATCGATGGTGTAGACGTCAAATTACACCACTGGGATATTACGAGGAAGTGATGGTGTGAACGTCATGCGAGTGCAGAGTAAATGACACTCTATTGTCAGAACATGGAGTGGTCTTAAAATGAACATCATGTAAACAAAATGGTTACTCACTCATAATGAGTGTTGCTGTCAACCGTGTTTTCTTGACATCACATGCACATTGTAAGGTGTATGCGGAATACATCTCACTAAGTTGACTGAACAAAACAGAACTCCATTGAGTCTTGTATGCAGATCGAAAACGATCGGAAAATCATGCGATCTATTGCAGCGTGGAGGGAGTCAGAATATGCCGAGAGAAATTCCTTGATGCACTAAGGAAAACTGTGCTGAGGAGTGAAACCATGTGAAACTGTGGGGGGTCACAAGTGGACAGCACGCAACAGACGCCTACTGAATAGCAAACGGTGAAATCAAAGGCAAAATGAACATTCCATAATACAAGATTATAGCAGTCCTGTTCAAATAGGGGCTGCCACCTAGACAACTGGAGAACGAGTCCCTCTCTCTTGACGGAGGTGTCAATTACTCGCGCAACAGACACCAATTATAAGAGCAGTTAATCCCGAAACGGCCCGGATACCTCAAGAGAACAATGACCAGATTAAAAGGGGTGGACTTTAGGAGGCACACATACCTTCTAGGGGAACTGCTTGCTCAAGTTGGGCACCTTGTCTTAATCCAACAAAATACGGTTGGGTTCTTGACGCTGAAGCTTTCGAATGTGTATACAAATATAAGTCCATGAAGTAAACTACAACACAAGGAATCCGTCTTTATAATAATATATGGAAGCGAAGGTACCACCACCAACTGTGTATGGTACTTGGGATGTAGTCTTCAAATAAGGAAGGTAGCGTAAAAGGTATGAAAACAAATTGGACGAATTTTCTACATAAAGTGAAGGTCACTAAGGAGATCGGTAAAGAAAGGCAACTACTAGCAAACGAAAGTAAGAGCTTTACACGAATGTCAGCTAGGAGTAGATCAGCAGATGCCCCCCACCCTGGCATTGCTTTGTTTAGGATTCTAAGTGACCAAGTTTACTTTTATCAGTAAAATTAGTTGGATGTACAGAAAGTCAGGTAAAAGTGGATATGAGGTATTTTATCTATGAAAAATAAGAAACATTTTTGTTAATTTAGGAATTGTTGAATTCAGTTATCATCATGCAATGAAGTTGGCTGCATACTAATTCTTCAACGTACGCCTGAAACATTTCAAGACCTTTGAAAATGGCTGCCGTGAATTCGAACCGTTATCAGAGTACGAATAGAAGTAAACCAATTTTGGGAAATGGCAATTTTAGAATTTTCATATAAACTTGAATGAAAGAACGTTAGAGCGTTAAGTGATAGATCAAGAACGCTACAAGTGAAATACTTTCAAAGGAATTGCTACCTGCCAGGCAGGTAACATCACGGGATCCCGACAATATCAAGATATTTCATCACAAGAAGACGATATTCAGAAAAAAGTCTACGAACCGCCAAATAAATGACAACACAGAACAGGCAAGTTACAAATTGTTCTGGTTAGTCTTGTAACTAACAGACATAAAGGTAGTGTCACTTAATATAAATCGTTTTAGGCAGGCGTGGATCGCTGAAAGTAGTTCACCACAACGCCTAATCGAAACAACAAGGTGTAGCCGCAAACAAGAGTTTTTGCATCTACTATCATTAAAAACAGATTGCTCCCTTCGTTCTACACAATGAGTCCATTCAAACCAGAGTTGAACGCAGGCAGCCAGGATAAACAATTGTGTCACCGAGAATACAGAAAGTATTGACACTTGATGGCTTTAGAAGCACGTTTGTGTAAAACCATGACTGCAAAGTTCAGCAGTGTTCTTCATAACTACGATTGCTTACTGATCTCCAGGAAAGCTAAACCGGGACTTGACAAACGAGCGATCTACGACTACTTTTTTGGCACGACGGATCTTGATAGAGAAGAATTGACAGATCCCTATGACAAAATTGGGTAACCGAACAAAGCACTTAAATCCCGTGTGATCACTTTCGCATGAAGGTGTGCGTCAGTAAACTGCATATTTTGTCAAGTACATAGCGCTGTAATTAATGACAGCGGATACTGTTTTTCACAGAACTGATTAGACATTCAGTCTCTAACAAGTGATTCATTTCGTTCTGATCGTAAACCGAACGATTGAGAAGCTCCATGGACTTGTTAACGCCAATTAGGTACAAGTTCCTACAAATGTTAGCCTCAACAGGCCTACATAATACTGTCCTTTAAGATTCCGTAGAAGCAAGGTCAAAGAAGGCTGATCTTTAAGTTGCTTGTGTGAATCCGCACCTACACGTTGAAACGTTTGTGGATGGAGAAAAAAATACAATCGCCTTCTAAGTACGCTCTGATAAGGGTCTATGTATACATAAACAAAAAGCCTGAATTGTCTTCATGAACGACAAACATACGCGGTATTAATGGAACAAAATAAGACACAAAAGCGCTGAAAAAGGATACAAGGCAACAAGGCGAGACCGAACTGAACAAAGGGCTGCGATACGCATAGCCGTTCGATATTCTTTGCTTGGTTGTCCGGAAGATACGATATCTGCGACCTGCTCATAACCACGCTGAAGAGCTCTGTATGAGAGCTCATAGTCCTACAGAATAACTTAGACAGCTTTGTAAAACAAACCTCTTTCCTGTGAAAGATGGATTTTGAGGACAAAAACTGAAGAGAATAGTATGCCTTTTCTAATCTGGCGAATATGCTCAGACCTTCCGAGAAATTGACGCACGTATCATTGTAAAATAGTTTGCTCTGATAAGGCAAAAGTGCCTAGAAAGTGAGAGAGGATAAGCGTATACCATGCATCTTACCAAAATGCTCTTTATTTCTTCAATTCTTCCGAGACAAATAGTAGCAGCTAGCCTCTTGAAAACATGAAGCTCGGCCTTGACGTAATTCATAAAGCGAAAAAATTAGGTGGGTTGCACGAATATATATATATATATATATATATATATATATATATTGTTGCGTAGGTTAGTGAGAAGTTGGACGTGAAAAGTCAGTACGGTGTCTCATCATAAAAGAAGCCTCTCTATTCAAGAAACACGCTTAAAAATACGAAGTATAACATCCGATGCCTCCCTTGAAGAAACGACCTCGTCTAAGAACCACATACGAGGCAAAGTTCAAGAGGTGGAAACAGCCTACTTCCTCTCAGGAAACGAACGCAGTCTGTTAACATACGGTCCTCAGGCTAATCACAAAACCGTTAGTGTGGACTGTGCTCCTCAGTGGTAACTTCCGATAAGTTTGAGAAAAAGGTACATAATTGCAAGTCCGTAGTCACAGTGTGCATCACGATTGTCAAAAAGGCGCTTGCTGCTAAGGACGACAAAGCGAAGGCAAGTATGATGAGCAAGAGGCTATTCTTATAGCAGTGTTCTAGTGACTGATGTCATTCACAGTTTGGGTCATAATACAAAACAAAGGAGAGATTGAACGCCCATAACAACAGACAAGTGTTTTACAAAAATGGACTATCCACGATGGATTTATCGTGAAAAAGAGGAAGGAAAAATTCGCACTCGATGTTCATAGAAGAATACACGCAAAAAACTCTGAAATAACCGATATCTGGACGAAGTCTAGGCTCAGGAAGCCCGACAGTATCACAGCCCTGGTATAACCGTGCTGGTGCATCACAGAAAAGGCTTTTTCATCCTTTATGCAAACCGCCTGAAAACAATATGAAAAAGAATGCCAGATTTGTAAATTTAAAGGAGGTTCAAACGTGAAGACGCAGGGTTCGAACTCCTGTCCCAAAACACAACCAATCCGCTAGAACAGTCACGACATATCCCAGGCTCTGAAGTTTTAAATCTAAAATCCGTCAGCCACACACATTACTAATGTTAACTCCTACGTCTGCCCCTTCAACACCGACATGACACTTGTTTTAGGAGGGTTTATAACACCCAGATAGCAGAACGAATCAATCGATTTCAGGAGTTTTTGATCAATCTCGTCACTCCCACTTTGAGCGACCTTTCCAACCTTAATAGGATCTTTTCAAACTTGATCAAAACTGAAGACAGTTTCCCTGCAACGATAACTCTTGTCGAATCCATTAACCTCAGCTGTGAACGTATTGCCATTAGTCATTCATTGGTACAAACACATAAAACACTGACAAGAGTATAATGTGAGCAAAAACGTGCGAGGCGAAAGCAGGACAAATTGTCACTTTAGATCCCAGCCCGTCAACCAAGTAGTGCGCTATTTGTGGACTTCTCTATTACTGTCATTTCAGAACTCACTAACCTCGCTATGCAACGTTGCATGTGTTACCACATTCTCCAAGCTGCTGTATTCTCGGTGGCGTATCATCGATGAAATACAACATTAAAATTGAGGGTGAACAGCACTAATATCATCAACTCGTTCGACTGGAGAAAAATCAGTCCATAAACACATTTCTGGAGCTGTTTAACTTCATGGCGCTGAAAAACAATCCAGAATCACCGATACAACTCCATATAACTGAAAATCCCTGTAATCATGTAAAACAATTTTGGTTTCAGCGAACAGAACTATTTTCGATAAATTCTCTTCTCAGGCTGGTACAATTATATATCAAATCAAGTAACAATAAAGGAAGTTATTGATAAGAAATGTTACGACGGTAAGACGATTGGGTAAAACAAAAACATGACTTAGTTGTGGCTATGCTCACCAGGTTTTACGAAGTCAGTGTTAATTGGGGTGAGTTGGGGGGGAACGGGATCAAATTGCCTCGTAGGCTGAGTGTACGTATTTGGCAACGGTAATCCCAAGGTGTGAACGAACTGCTTTTGAACACACAAATCCGGTTGACGTAATCGGATTGCGACCACCTCGGCTATAGAGAGGATGCACCACTTGATCACTCGTGACGCAGCGCCCGGGGCACGGTAGACAATGTGAAACGCTCTATCCGTGTCCGTGTGTCGGACACAGTCGACTAGGTGGGCCAGAATGGATGAGTTCATGTTCTTTGTTAGTCCAGAGCGAAGCCAAGCCGGGCAGTGATCACGAGTTCTTTCCGATAAACGCCTAGTGATGCGATCAATATATACTGAACCACAGGAACAGTCAAATGAAGAGATCAAAAATGAGGCTTCACTGTTGGCATATTATCTTTCAGATAAAGTGGCATCGTCCGTTTTGAGTGGAACGTTATAACAGGACTTGCAGCATAATAGGTAACGCCAATCGCACCAGTTATTTGACGCGTTATAAACTCGGCTGCTGCGTCAAATTTCAACTGTGTTAATTGGGGCGGTTAACCGTAAACCGTAACTTAAGCTGAAGTACGAGAGTAAAGCGCCGATAGTATGCTCACGTAATCAGCCGGTACACTCTGCGGTTAAGAGACTCCAAGAATGTAGACCCATCCACTGAATCGAACGCACCTTCATAGCCGAGAAATGCAACGATTGATGACGGGCGGCAAGCGCAACGTTGTTCCAGAATTTGATCGAGTGGAAATCCTATCCATACATCCTTGTTTCAGAAAAAACTCTCTTCCTCTCCGATGTCTGCCTTCTTGCAGTGAGTCGACGAAGTATGATGGATGCCAAAGCTCCACACCATTTTCCATTACGTGCTAAAGCAAATCACTTTGGTGCATTAGAATTTCCACCTTAGATTCTTGGACGTGACGGCAAGAACGTGATGGGCCCAACTAACCGTAAGGGACAACCAATTTTAATTAGAGTGCTTCGCATTGGCTACTTTGGTAGAGGAAGTCGTATGGGTTATTCGAGGGGTGTCAACGGATTTGCTTAATGAGAACGGGGTTAGCGGTCAAAGTGGAGCACAGATCACCTGACCCTGTTCCTACAATTTCATCAAACTGTTGGCCGTATTGGTTCCTCTGACGGGTAAAGGGTTGCGAATGATCAAGGGTGTCTGTGAATCTCACGTCCAATAGGCGTGGGCTTTGGGGTGGTGGTAGACTTCGAGCTGTGATGTGAGAGTGAACCAATTTGTGAGAACATCTTCATTAGTTCTCTCACGTACATGGCCGGCGGACGCAAGTACACCTGCATCAGTCCCGAAACACGCACACGTATTATCGAAGCATTTGAAAGGGGCGATGACTGGCGCACGGTTACCCTTCTGAACGGAGTCAAGTGTAATACCGCTAACAAGTGGCTACATGTAGATCGCATCAGTTCTGAAGCACATCCTCGAAAAGGACAAAGAAGCAAGATTCTGACAGAATCAAAGATCGACATGTTGCTGGAGTGGATTTCCGTGGACTCAACGATTTCACTGCAATTTCTGAGACAGTGCGTGAAGGCTGAGTTTGAGAAGGAGTTGTCGACCACAACGATTAGTCGATACTTGGATGGTAGGTGCATAACTGTCAAGAAACTGCGCCAAGTACCCATTGGCATGAACTCAAATGCGAATTTGGAGTTACGGGGATTGATTGCATATCGACTGATGGAGTGCTATGCAAATACCAAGACTATTTGCTGGATAGATGAGAAAAACATCGATTTTTTTCTGTACGCGTACAATGGGACGTTCATTAAAAGGGACGACAGCATACAGCAGAACTATTTTTATAGTTGCGGCACTGCTGTCTTCCGTATCAGGAAAAAGGGGGTTAGAAAAGGTACCCTCAAACAAAGAGCACTCCGATCGCCCAACGGTTGACCGTGACCGTCGGCGTATTATCCAATACGGTCGAAAAACATCAGATATCTCTCAAAAGCCCGATGTAGCTTCGAGTACATCCGCTGCGTACAGAAGTGTTCAGAATCAGACATTACTGTCTTATTCACTGCGCCCTCGGGCTGGGCAAGCCCCTCACTGCCAAGTGAGTCAGACTCTTGAGTCATTGGCTCCGGGTAGGGTCCCCCAAGAAAACCCTATATCCTGTTGTCTCGCAGGTCAGACTTTTGAGTCAGAGGCTCGGGGTGGGGTCCCTCAAGTCAACCCCCTTCCGCGGCATAAACGACCGGGAAGTATCAGAAGTTATCGTTCTCTCAACAGTGACATTACTAACCGACCACGACTTTCTCCTACCGTTTTACCCCCTATTTCTTCTGCCTTCCATGTGCCTTCGGGCGATAATTGTTTTCTGAGGCCAAGACAACTGGTAAACATTGGCGCCTTCAATGTCCGCACTCTCCGACAAATCGGTCAGCAAGCTGCTCTGGCAAGTACTCTCTCAAGTCTGGAGCTTGATGTGTGCTGTGTGTCGGAGACGCGAGTCTACGACTCTAGCACAGTTATCCATTTGAGCTCACCTCTAGATAGCTGTCGATCCAAGCGCTTCTGTCTCAGGGTTTCTGGTGACGCCGAAGCTGAATCTCACGGTCGAGCTGGAGTGGGAATCGCGCTGAGTTCCCGTGCAGAGCAATGTTTGCTCGATTGGATCCCAGTGAACAGTCGCTTGTGCGCTGTCAGACTCAATACGTCGGTAAAAGTCTGTCGACGCAAATCAGAAAGGCGTTGTGTATTCATTATATCGGCGTACGCTCCGACGGACAGCTGTCCGGATGCTACCAAGGATGCGTTCTATGACGCCCTCGTTGACCTTCTGAGGCAGTCTAAACACTCAGACATCATCATACTAGCGGGCGATTTTAATGCTCAGCTTGGTCGTCTTTCTTCGGATGAGAAGCGGCTAGGAGGTATGTTTGGTGTCCGGGCACAACGAACTGACAATGGCGAAAGACTACTACAGCTGTGCGCATCCCACGGTCTGTATATTTCGAGCACTGCATTCCAACACAGGAAGAAGCACTGTGTTACTTGGAGACCTCCGTGTGCTTCTCAGCCGTGGACGCAGTTGGATCATATAGCAGTTAGTTACAGGTGGCGCCACTCTGTTAAGGACTGTCGTGCCTTTTGGAGCAACCACCTGGACTCGGACCATGCCGTTGTGCGTGCCCGTTTCGTTTTGTCATTTGCCCAGAGGACTTACGCTCGTAAATGCAAGGTGTTTAACTGGCATTCGAGCGATGAGGATGTGAAGAACGCTTACCAAAAAGCGTTGGCAGAGAAGTTGCCCAGTTCGAGTCAGACGAACGATCCTAACGAACACTGGGAACAAATCGCCGGAGCTATGAAAGCGTGCTGTGAACAGGCACGCTCCGAAGGAGCTGTTCAGTTTCGTCAGAACTGGATATCCGTCACGTCGATAAATCTTATGAACAAGCGTCGTTCTATCCCACCCGGTTCTGAATACGATGATGACCGTCGAGAACTTAAACGCATGCTGACTAAAAGCTTGCGCAAAGACCGTGAGCACTACTTGGTCCAGCAATCGAAAGAGATGGAAAAGGCCTTTTTATCTGGAAATAGCAGAAGGCTTTTCTCCCTGATCCGTGGTTGTACTGGCCGTCAAGTCGGTGTAAGTGAGACCATATGTGAAAAAGATGGTTCACTTATCACCAGCCAGTCGCGCCGACTTGACCGGTGGGCTGAACATTTTGAAGAACAGTTCAGTTGGCCTCAACCAGATCATGTGGACGACGGGACTCGATTGGTCAGCTACTGCATTCCAGACGGCCCTCCTCTGGAATCAGAAGTGTTCCTGGAGCTCAAGTTAATGAAGCGTAATAAGGCTCCTGGACCAGACCTCCTCTCCCCTTCTCTTTTCAAGGATGGTGGAGTGAGGTTGTTATCAGAACTGACAAAACTTCTGCAGACGATCTGGGAGACTGAAGAGGTACCTCGTGATTGGTGCTTATCAACAGTCATTCCCGTTTTCAAAAAGGGGTCCCGAAGTCTATGTGACAACCACAGAGGCATCAGTTTGGTGTCTGTTGCGTCCAAGTTACTCACTGGCCTCATTTTACGTCGGCTCACTAAACCCAGAGAAAGTCAGATACGTGAAGAACAAGCAGGATTCAGATCCGGTCGGGGGTGTGTTGATCACATTTTTACCTTACGACGGATCTTGGAACATCGGCATTCATATAGGCAGCCGACGGCCGTGGTCTTTTTGGACCTGAGGGCTGCATTCGATTCAGTTGCTCGTAACGTTCTCTGGAGCTGTCTCCTTCGCAAGGGAGTACCAGAGAAATACGTGAATCTATTGAGATCGCTGTACGCTCACTCTGCAAGCAGAGTGAGAGTTTATGGACAACTGTCTCGAGCGTTCATCACTTCTAGTGGTGTTCGTCAGGGGTGTCCGATTTCCCCCTTCCTGTTCAATTTTGTCATGGACGACATTCTGGAGGGTGCGCTTCGCGAATCCAGTGGGCTTGGTATTGAACTTCTCCCTGGTGCTAGATTGACCGACCTGGAGTACGCGGACGACACTGTCTTACTTAGCCCCTCTGCCAAAGACATGCAAACCATGCTGAACAAGGTGAGTGACCGGGCTGGTTTGTATGGAATGCGCTTCGCACCTTCAAAGTGCTAAGTGCTTCTTCAAGACTGGAGCATTTCCACCCCTACCTTCTTTATTGCAGGTAATCCGTTTGAGACTGTGGACAGTTTCACATACTCAGGTAGCACTATCTCGCCAGCCTGTAATACTGCTGATAAGATATCAGCGAGGATAGCAAAGGCACGAGTTGCCTTTTCCAAACTGCGTCATCTGTGGCGTCGCAAAGACGTTCGGTTGTCGCTGAAAGGAAGGGTCTATAATGCCTGTGTGCGTTCCATTTTGCTGTATGGTTCTGAAACGTGGCCTGTTCGCAAGCAAGATATCAACAGGCTTCCTGTGTTTGACCATCGTTGTCTCCGCCACTTGGCCCACATTAGGTGGGCTGATCGCCGGCGCGTATTCCGGAACGTTCAGAATGCGCGATCAATTGGTCCAGAATTTGATCTAGAGTGGGAATCCTATCCATACATCCTCGTCTCAGAAGAAACTCTGTTTATTCCTCTCTGATGTCTGCCTTCTAATTTGCAGTGAGTCGACGAAGTATGATGCATGCCAAAACTCTAGTAATGACTGGGGTCAAGTTAATTCTTCCATGGTTTCCGTGAGAGCCTCAAAGTCTTCCGAATATCGAATGACTAGAACATATCCGGGTGGTCTCCGTCGTCCACATATGTTAAAACAACTGAATCAAGACCTCTACTAAAGCCTCCTCAACTTCTCGGACAATTTTCGGCACAGTATGGTCTGGGCCAGCAGCCCTATTACGTTTCAGAGCCGAGTTGTAATTGCGGACCTCAGTCTTAGTAGTTGACTCCAAATCTGCTGACCAAGTTACATTACAAGATTGTGGCGAAACACAGTAGAAGCAGGAGGTCAGCCAAATTGACTCCACGTGTTCCGCCCAGCCCTCCGATCCACTCGACTTATTATGAGTGTGCCATCTGCTTCGCTGATAGGCTCACTGACAGACGGCTGCCTGAGACTAGTGATACAGATAGGCTTGAAGAGTCTGCCGGTGTTCCCTGAGGCAAAATCAGTTTTCATTTCTTCAACTCTCTCAATTAGCTAAGCATCACGATCGACGATCGGGCTACGCTTCAGCTTTCTGCGAATCTCTCTCAAATTTATTATACGAACTGTCAGGAGGAATGTTCCGTCTAACATCTGATAATTCTAGGGATTTGTCTGCAATCCAGTGTTTGTTCAACCCACGAACCACTGTGCCGCATGCCACAGTATCCGCATCATGAATGGCCTATGAGTCTTAGACCCAGTAGATATGAGGATCTTCGGGGTGAGAGCTGCAAAGCTTGTTTTCTAAGCTAGTTTGATACTTATAACTTACCGACGACATAGCCGGTTTCGCAAAAACCAGTTATTGTTGTCGGTGGGGTCGCTGCCTAGCAAAATCAAGCACGAAACCGCAACGTACTGGTGCATGATCTGAATCCAAGTACGTGCTTCAGTAAGTTCTCAGTGGAGGCCCGCTACCCAAAACTAACAGCTACGTGGTCTGTCGGAGACCAGACCTAAACAAGACACGGCCTTAATAAGGCAGCCGACCTAGGCGTTTATATCTCCGACCAGAATAACCAGGTCAGAACCACGTGTTGACCAAAGGAGAGTGACCGGATCCAACGTCGCTATAGCCAGCTGAAAAATAAACACAATGAAGGGAGTTCCGAAAATTTGGCGTCTAGAGTCTACTGCGAACGGGAATTCCAACTACCAACGCGACTGTGACCGTTGTGCTGAGGAGTATACCTACTCCAGCCTGACCGGTGTCGACCGTCGTGAAATCACTCGAAGTGTATAACTAATATCTGGTACGAATGCTGTTAGTCACATACGCTGACTACTGTCCTGGATCTTATCCTTCGAAATGCAGCACATATTGGCAATACACGAGTGTAGCGTGCGTTCATGAGCTACTTGTGGAGCTTCCCGTTTTGGAATGTGAATGTTGAGGGCACTTATATTGATTCGCATCATCATAGACAGCAATACATTAGTGGTTCACACCAATGCTTAACTGCCACACAACCATGAAGAAAAAGCAAACCCTATGTAGAAAGAGAGAAGGAAAAAGAAGGGGACGGGAAGGGAACTAACTACTGGAAATAACTACGTCTGCATGCAAACATTCGACATCAAGGTGCCTACACCCTGCAAACAAACAACCGAGCTGCAAGTGAGAGTAAGGCGTCATCAACAAGACAGCCTCCTTACGGCGTTCACTACCCCGCGTCATTAAATGAACTCACTTCACAGACAACTCGGCCAAACAACGACAACATTCACGCCGCTGAGCCCGGTTAGCCGCCATCTCACCTACCAGCCACCGACTCTGTGAGTCGCGGGAGCCCCAGCCCGGGAGGCAAACCCGACCTGCAATGGCCAACCCCTTGGTGAACGACTTCATTTCCCTACGCCAGGTCATTATCTGTCCACCTCGCACCTTTCATCAGTCGGTCGCAGTGTCAGCGAACAGTGCTCGGTGTGGAAGTCGAATAGCTGGCATCCTTACTACGTGACCTAACCATCTGAGCCTGTGAAAACGTAGGGATTGAACAAAAAACTCGTTTGACAACCACTACCAAACACCCGCTTTCTAACCTCTTTGTTACTTACACGCTGGCGCCACCCGATACGAGCGATTGAACGCAGACATCGGTGATCAAACACTTGAAGACGCAATCTGTGTCTTATCAAGATATGAAGAAGTCTTGAATGCGGATGGTAAGAGATCGGGTAACGTTTCTATGATTGGTTACATCTGTCGTGGGACCTGCGGAGTGGTCGCTAGAATTGGTGGTGTAGATGGGACTGAGTTAATATTCATAGGACAGTATTGGGGGGAGTCAGCAATAGTACGTTGCTGGCTATTTATTTTACCGTCTATAGTAGGATCTGCAGAATGATCGCTTGCCAAGTGGACTAACGCCCCTGGAGCCACCTATATAGTATCAGCCTACAAAGTTCTACATGAAAGTCAACGATTCTGTAGGCGAGATCATTCCAAGCTGTGCGCAAGACATTGATCGGGAAAAGGAAATTGAAAAAACTAACGAGAAGGTAGGATCGCATCCTGTTAAGGATGATAAAGAATTGTAACGGTCTATTATAAGCTCCATTTCCAACCGTGATTTGGCTGTATAAGACCTTCAGGATGGATACATATTTACCAAGTACTTTTTCAACAAACAATCTCAGAGAAAAGCGCGTTAGCAGAAATCAAGGCTGTCTCAATGTTAAGGATTACGACTACTGTTGATGGACGTATCTGTGCTCCAGTGATTGCCGGACAGCGAAGATGTCATCAATGAATCCACAATCCGTGTGAAAGTCAACTTTTTTCAGCGACATTGTTCCCACCCTTTTCAGATAAGCTATAAAGCAGAACGAGCAATGACAACTTCGGTATAACTAAAATTATGATGTTCACAATAAACACCCCAACCGACAGTCTGCGACCGGTTTCGTTGTTGTGTGAACTCGTCAGGTAAACCTAGTCTGAAGGGGAAATCAGATCAACAACTCTTCGCAGTCTGACCCCTGGCTCTCATTTCCCCAGACATAAGTTCTATGGGGGCCATTTGTGCCGGGGGAATTTCCTCACATGAATCCAGACTTGTTCTCCGGGGATCTGTACGAACTTTGAATGACCTACCTACAAAGAAATGATTATTCACCTTTTTCAGGATAAGTGAATTGTCACGGGGAGCAAACCACCAGGAACGGAATAAACAGGCCCGAAACGCGCATGCTCCCCCAACCCTTAAAAAACAGGAGAGTTAAAGGACGGTGTCTTGTTACACTCAGGAAGTTGGATTACTAAGGAGCTCCGTCTTTGGAAATCTGAAGACAGATCGCACGGCGTAATCAAACCTACAAAGCGGATTAACCGAAACAGAAGATCAGTCGAAATGTGACCGGAACTGTTCTACCGAGCGCTTCAAGTGGTTCTGCATGTAACCTGGTGAACCGTTTGCATCGCGGATTGTTTCACACACATCGGACCGCTTTGAGCAGGTGATGCGAAGAGGACGATACAACGAATGAGAATGTCTGGACGAAGCGGTAAATTATTTCCACCTTAATTTTACGTTCTCTAGGCGAGTTTTCTTGATTCTATTGTAAACTTCTTTAAAGTCACGCTTTGATGACTGCTGCTCTCCAGTATCAGCCGATACTCATCTAAAAGAGTGAGCAGAAAATTAGTGTTTTGTAGGACGATGAATCAACTGACGTGATCGAACCCTGTTGATTAAAACCACCTCGAGCGAATATTTCAAAATTGACGGCAAAATCTGATTAGCCGGAACCGCTGAAAACAGTGGCAAGACAACCTCCCAGAAAGCAACAGACTTAGCGGCTAGACAATACGCCCGTTCATATAAAACTAATGAATGTAGAAATAAGTGACCCGGAGCCAAGCGGACACATACGCACATTGGAATCGTATTGACCGAGTTTCCAATCGCGGTTTGTTTGACCCCGGAATCGTGCTCTCAGAACAATGCTTATCCTAACCTCAACATCGACCTACAAGTAGAACTAGATGAATGTGAGCACGTGTCTGTCCGTTTGAGTTTTGTCTATGACGCACTGTCGTGAGAGTGTGATGGAAACCAACGTGCGTTTCGAATTGAAAGAATTCGATAAACGTTAGTGGTAATCTTGTAAGCGACCAGAGTATATGTGAACAGCTGCAATCTGACCAACTAGGGCCTTCACCTGTGAAGACACCTGGAACCAAGTGGCAGAACGATGTTTCGATGGAAGAGATCTCGTAACAGCCAAGAACGAACTGAGATGAACATAAACTTAGAAACCTATTCTCGGTACCCGAAGAAAAACCGCTGAGACAAAAATGGCCACCTAATTAAGTTCTGTTTAGGTACAACGTCAGCTCGGGCATTCGAGTCTCCGGCTGCGTTCATGACGAAGAAAATCGTCGAGACGCCGGTAGAAAAGCCGTTTCGTTACTTTCTGGTTGGAAGTTGTCGAAATGCACGCCAATATAACAGGCAATATGCGTTGATCATCTACATCAGCTTGTGCAGAGTGGGATCCAACTTAACAGGCCATGATTCAGTTGTTCATGGTAAACAACACCTGCTGCCTTAGATATCAATGCTTCAAGATACGCAGAGGCGTAAGCGCAACTTCTCATCAGGAGCGGATAGCGATGTCAATCGGATAACTGAGATGAAACTTTGAATGTGTCTACAAGCAATTAAAATCAACAATGGGTTTTAAAGTATGAACAAAGACTACCTACTGATCCGTACGAGCGATGACTGTTAGAATAAAATCAAATAAGGTTGAACAGCGGTAATATTGAACCTAACGTAGCTTCTTGCTTTCGCAAGTGGTTGAGGAGTAGAGAAATACAGCCTTGATCTCAATCACAACAAATAACGGTATTCAGTACACAGTGACATAGTCTGTGGAAAAGGCGGCCGAAGAATGTCAATGAAGAAAAGCAGTAAGTTCAGCAAAAAAAATGGTGAATCGCAAAACAATTCGAACCAAGCAGTGTGGAATGCTTGAATGTGCTCAGTCCACAGCCTAGATTATAAGTGGATACCACCTGGTCGCTTGGGTCGAAGCAAGGGGTAAATTTAAATAATCGCAACACGAGCTTCTCACCAAGAATTTGACAAGCACGACAAGGACCACGTGATTCAGTCAGAGACGATGAGCACTATGCCCTAACGATGGGACTCAACCATCATCGTTATCATGACAACCTTGGGGCTGACCAGAACGTACCGTGGCTGGGGCAGACGTTCAGCTCAACAATGACGCGAAATATCCTAGTAATTTTTTAAAATCAATAAAAAGACAAAACGAGAGAACTAGAAATTGTATTAATGCAGGTAAGTTGCACACTGCTAATTGGTGGAGACAATGACTAAACACAGTAAGTCAGCTCACATCTTCGTTGCGGATAAGCTACGTTTCTGAACCACAAATAAAAACGATGTACACAAGCATCGTATATCCTTTGTTAGCAAAAATCCGATGGCTTTTCGATATCACATGACGCAGGTTAGCAAAGACAACTCGTATTTTTGTTATCCTCACCAGCATCTCATCACCGCAAACTGACGAGATAGCGATACCCAAGTATGTGAAATTGCCCACAGTCTCAAGTGGATCGCCTGCAAAAAAGAAGGTAGGAGTGGTAATACCCCAGTCTTGAAGAAAAAAATTCGTTTTTGAAGGTGTGCAGCGCATTCACACAAACCAGCTGGGTCACTCGCCTTGTTCAGCATGTCTTCGGAAGAATGGCTAAGTAGGTCAATGTTATCCACACACACCGCGCAGGTCAAACTGGCTCTATGAAGAAGCTCAACGCCACTGGATAGTTCAGGTGCACCTTCCAAACCGCCGTCCACGACAAAAGTGAATAGGCAGGAAGAGATCGTGCAACCCTGACGAACTATTAGAAATTATGAACGCCCGAGACTATTGTCCACAAGTCTCTATCCTGCTTGCAAGATAGAAACACAGTGACCACGACAGTATCACATAGTTCCTTGGAACTCTTGCAAAAAAGACAGCTCAGGACACTACAAGCAACCGAATCGAGAGCAGCATTTATATCTAAGAGCACGACTGTCGGTTGCCTATACGTGCACAGGTGCTCTAATATCCGTATCACGGGGATAATGTGACCAACGGAATTCTGCCTTCAAGTAATTCGGAAGCTACAAACGTTACACTGACACCTCCATGGTTGAAAATCTTGCCACTTCTGATATTAGTCTCCCTTCAACATACATGGAAAGAGAAGACAGATCGACGATGTCTAATTTCAGAACTTGTGGGTAATAAGTAATTTGGTTTATTGGTGACGTTCCATTCCTTGAATAACATAAAATTCGTAACTGTTTTCTCAGATCTGTAGAAGCCTGTTTCAGAAGTGAAACATCATCATCATAATTTGTCTTGGGACAGACAGTCTTAAGCTCCCATGCAAGGTAAAATGATACTTCAGTTTACAAGTTTTAAACAAAAGTTAACACGGGAATTCTAGCCATAAACCAGCACAACCAAACAAATGCTGGTATTAAGTGTTTAGCTTTTCCAGCCTTCGATTACTTCGACTGTCAGTGGTTAAACAGTGGTAACATGAAAATGACGAAATTCACGTACAAAACACGGCATGTGAAAGCTACGCCAATTTTTGACCGTAGGTCACATACCAGATTCCACCAGTTTGAGCACAACCTAAGCGACGTTCGACTGTGCACGAATTGTGTATTGGGCGAGAATGAAACTAACAGAACAATTACCAGCGTACAACCAGCGTTTGAGGAAGGACACAGAGATCAGTGTCTTTCGGAAACTCCTGCCCTTTTGAAGCCTAAATAACAAGAACAGATACGACCAAAAATCTTGGTCAACGGTGTCCGTCTTTTTTCAACTAATATGCTTAATAGAGCCCACCGTTTTGTTCTTTTTTTCACTCGCTAAAACAGTATCAACCAAATCCACTGTATAAAATAGGTCAGACTTTCAGCAGCAAGATGAATGAAATGCTGTATGCCATCTCCTGATGACCTTCGAGAAGGTGACTCACCACCGGTTCTACTTTCCTATGTCGGCACAAGTGACAACGGCCTCACGACTAGATCTGTAAGTAACTTAGTGTTCGCTCTAGGTATAAGAGAACATAATTCTGCACAGCTCGGCAGTCAAGTTATGAAAACATAGACCATTGAGCTATCGATTAATAAACGGAACGCGTCCTTGATAAACTGAGCATAAATTGGTGGTAATCAGAATCTCGTAGTTCTAACGAGGATCTATTTCAATTTTTCCCATGCCTAACCAATAAAACGGATGTTTATCCAAATCTTGCTCACTCGTTCTCACAGACCAGCTGAGCGGAGAGCTTGGATTGAAGATGAATGTTGAAGATACTGCATGCAAGTTCGCCATGTTGCACGTCAAACCGTCCTCTTATTGCCGTCATGCACACTTCTCATAACACTCAGACAATATGCGTTTCGTCAATTGAACTGATCTAGGAATGTCATAAACGGCAGGCATTGGGATGACATAATCATTTGAATTCCTTCGTCCATTTGTCTCTCTAGGAACCATATGAGATTAGTCAACCGTAGCTTCGCAGCCACAGCCACAAAACAACTTCAGACCAACGATGTTAAAAGCTTTGACAATAACCATTTTAAGCAGCAGCTATTTCTTAAAGGGTATCATAAATCCCAGGAAACAACTCCAATGTAACCCACACTCAGTGCTTTAATCAAAATGAACTGAGGACGAGCAGTGTCGTAACTTGATAGACTTGTATGAAAAAATTGGGCAACAGCTGGGCAAATCGCAACCGCTTAGGGAATATTTCAACTACGTCATAAATGACGGAGAGATTGATCACCAACCACTCATTTCCAGCTTAACACAGCTACATAACACTGTCATTAACGTCGAAGACATCCAGCGTAAGCTTATGCCACAGAGGATTGATTAAAAGGACCCCGAAACGAGGTTCCCATCCATAAATATCTCCTGCGAGGCAATCAACAGGATTTTTTGAGAAACCACCCTCGAGTCAGTGAATCAAAATACAATCAGTTAGCAGCGGACGTCATGATTTGTTCATCACCATAATGAATAACATAGCCTTGTCTGATTTTGACCACCTTAAACCCAGAGCAAGAATTAACACGATGAACATTCAAGTTTATAATTCCACATTGAATCGGCCGTCTCAGTATAAGCCGGGCGCTTTACCTACTATGGACGACAAAATGAATGGCCAACAACGTACTATTGCTGACTCCCCCCAATACTGTCCTATGAATATTAACTCAGTCCCATCTACACCACCAATTCTAGCGACCACTCCGCAGGTCCCACGACAGATGTAACCAATCATAGAAACGTTACCCGATCTCTTACCATCCGCATTCAAGACTTCTTCATATCTTGATAAGACACAGATTGCGTCTTCAAGTGTTTGATCACCGATGTCTGCGTTCAATCGCTCGTATCGGGTGGCGCCAGCGTGTAAGTAACAAAGAGGTTAGAAAGCGGGTGTTTGGTAGTGGTTGTCAAACGAGTTTTTTGTTCAATCCCTACGTTTTCACAGGCTCAGATGGTTAGGTCACGTAGTAAGGATGCCAGCTATTCGACTTCCACACCGAGCACTGTTCGCTGACACTGCGACCGACTGATGAAAGGTGCGAGGTGGACAGATAATGACCTGGCGTAGGGAAATGAAGTCGTTCACCAAGGGGTTGGCCATTGCAGGTCGGGTTTGCCTCCCGGGCTGGGGCTCCCGCGACTCACAGAGTCGGTGGCTGGTAGGTGAGATGGCGGCTAACCGGGCTCAGCGGCGTGAATGTTGTCGTTGTTTGGCCGAGTTGTCTGTGAAGTGAGTTCATTTAATGACGCGGGGTAGTGAACGCCGTAAGGAGGCTGTCTTGTTGATGACGCCTTACTCTCACTTGCAGCTCGGTTGTTTGTTTGCAGGGTGTAGGCACCTTGATGTCGAATGTTTGCATGCAGACGTAGTTATTTCCAGTAGTTAGTTCCCTTCCCGTCCCCTTCTTTTTCCTTCTCTCTTTCTACATAGGGTTTGCTTTTTCTTCATGGTTGTGTGGCAGTTAAGCATTGGTGTGAACCACTAATGTATTGCTGTCTATGATGATGCGAATCAATATAAGTGCCCTCAACATTCACATTCCAAAACGGGAAGCTCCACAAGTAGCTCATGAACGCACGCTACACTCGTGTATTGCCAATATGTGCTGCATTTCGAAGGATAAGATCCAGGACAGTAGTCAGCGTATGTGACTAACAGCATTCGTACCAGATATTAGTTATACACTTCGAGTGATTTCACGACGGTCGACACCGGTCAGGCTGGAGTAGGTATACTCCTCAGCACAACGGTCACAGTCGCGTTGGTAGTTGGAATTCCCGTTCGCAGTAGACTCTAGACGCCAAATTTTCGGAACTCCCTTCATTGTGTTTACTTTTCAGCTGGCTATAGCGACGTTGGTGTCAAGGATACCTTTTATTTGGATCCGGTCACTCTCCTTTGGTCAACACGTGGTTCTGACCTGGTTTTTATTTAATCATCATAGACGAACTAACGGAGGAGTGACCGCGGTACTCACGAAAGTTCGGAGCGGGCCTCGTTCCTGGTGGAAGATTGACTAATCTTAATTATGCTGATGACAACATGTTTGACCACTCTCGTGCACGACCATAAATATTGGACGCTACTTCGTACTCAACTGAGTACTTCGGATTGCGCGTTGCAGCTCTAAAGCGTAATGATTCTAGGAAATTGCTATGATTACGTAGACTTATTGTTGGTAATGAATTTAGGGCAGTTGTTACCCGATCTGCTTATTCCGGAAGCTGTATTATTGACGGCAGAGTTGTAGAGAATGAAACAGAAGTGAGTATCCCAATGCGTCTTCAGGTATTTGAACACCGGTTTGCGTTCGTTCGCTCGCATCGAGTGACACCAACGAGTAAGCAACGGAGGTTGGGATTCGGGTATTTGATTGAGACTACTAGGCCAGTTCTTTTGATCAGTCCCTGCATTCCCACAGAATTATATCGCTAAACGGTGTGTTAAAAATGCCAGCTAGTCTCCTGCCAAATCGAAACCCATTATCGACGCTGCGACCGATTAGCATAAAACGTGAAGTGGACAGATGATCTGGCGTCGACAAACGAAGTAGTTCATCAAGGGGTTGGCCAATGTAGGTCGGGTTCGTCCCCCAGGCTGAGGCCCTCCTGACTCAGAGTCGGTGGCTGGAGAAGTTAGGTGAGATCGCGGCTAATTGGGCTCAGTGACTTGTGTTGCTGCTGTTTGGTAGAGTTATCTGTAAAATAACCGCACTGAATGACTAGGGACAGTGAAAGCCGTAAGGAAACTATCCTGTTGGTGACACCTTGCATTTACGTGTAGTTCGGTTGTGTTTGCAAAGTGCAGGCACCTTGACTGTGTGTGATTGAACATAGACGTAACTACTCTTGATAGTTAGGTCTTTTCTCTTCCCCTTCTCTCGTTTTCTCTCATTTTGTGAAAGGCTTGTTTTTTCTGTTTTACTTGCGGTTACCTATCAAGCAGATTCACTGTTGTATTGTCCATGATTATGATGCAGGCAGTGCATTTATTTTAAGCTCCATCGGATTTTCAAACGACACCAATAGTGCCCTGATAATGTGGGAGAATCCGGTGGTTATCACCCACTATTTGGCAATTAAATATGCTGGCAAAATCGTATCGATATCACGCACTAAGGAGGAAGGTAACTGATGCATGATCTAAAAACATTGGACCCCGTGAGATCAGCAACCTTCAAACTTGGAGGATAGTAATAAACTTTCGTGCTGCTAACCGATTGGCGAAAACTGATAACAGGTAGCCATCTTTACTTAACAATACTAGTCGCAGCACCAGCAAGTAGGGACATAAACAACACCGAGCAGACAAAACAAAAACTGAGAAGAATTGGTAAGTGTATTTGCATAATATAACCGCAGTACATGGAGCGAAATGAGGGGCCATCATTTCACTAGAGCAGTTATCATCAATAAGAAAACAAAATTCCACCATTGATGAGGCACACCGAGGAACGCTGTTAAGTCATCACCTGTATAAAAGTTGACGCTGAACAACCGTCGTACCGTAGCACGAGTAAACACCGGTAAGTATTTTCAGCATTTTGATGAGCATCAAATGAGGACAATCGCTAGTCGTGAATCAGACCCCGAGAAGGACGTAGACAGTTTTAAGGTAACTAGGCAGAAGTTGACGTAATGAGTACAAAAGACAGGAACATACGTGTCAAGCAAAACCGATATTTGGCCACTTTGAACTTACCAACGCTGATAATTACAAGACACAGATTAGCAAACCAGCATAAAAATCAGACGCTCTTGTAGGCCGAGTTGAGTCGGGAAATGCACGGTTCATTCGAGAATATGATTGAATCTAGCCATAAACCAGCTACAATAAAATGAGTCTTGAGAAAACATCCTGATAAGTCAACTGGCCGAGGTCGTCCTCAAAATCATCCGACGGAAACTGAAGACAGTGACAGCGAAGTAGTAACCAAAAATCAACAAAAGGCTTAGGTGTGCGACAGTGGGTAACTTATACAGTAGCGAATGCAGTGAGATAGGCAATTTGTCAATTTTCCGAAGCAATCGATCGGTCAGATCACATAAGTTTGTTGTAAAGTAAATTCACGGTGTTCATCAGAACAAACAAACTCTGCTTGTTCAACGGCGCCAAATAAATACACACGAAAATGATCCGAGCAGAACGACTGCCTAGGAGAACCAGCAGGACAATGTGACAGTGAGCTTATACGCACAAAAACAATGTAAACGAAACAGGGCAAATGTCTATAGAAACGTAAACACGACGAACGCACAATTCAGAAACCGGAATAGTTGTTGACTCCAAGCGTTCCGATCTAAGCCTTAGGTTTTTATAAAACCATGATCGGGTGTTTCGACATCTATTCGAGTATCCACTTTTGACCGCTGCCGAGAAACGGCGATATTGACGCAAACGCCCAACGAAGATGGCAGTTCCATGAAAGCACGAAGATTCGGATGGTTCCAGATGGTTCGGGGAAGGAAATATGAAAGAAAAACAGAGCATATAATAGAGTATATCCTAAAAAAAACCAATTAGTAAACCAAATTGATCAGAACAAAGACGGGATCGTGAGTTATGTATCCAACATTGTATACATAATTACAGTTCTGATCGGGAAAAATTCCACAATACTGGGATGTACATGATCAGGAGCGAAGAGTAAATGCCAACTAATTACAAAATGCGTATCGAAGAGTGAAGAGAACCGCTACCTAGAAGGCGCTATCACAAATTTTCGATGCGGAAGGAAGTAGCAATCAAGAGATTGGTTGCATTCATGTCAGAAATCGATGCCGGGTATGAGCGTCCGCGGCAAATCATCCAAAATTTCAATTGCATTGGACGGTTGATTGAGTTCAGCAACCACGAGTACACAATCCTCCGTGGGTACTGTATGAGACACAGCTACGTGCGGCTCTGTTTTTACATTAACTGCAGGCTTCGAGCTGGTGGCAATAAAATGGCGAGCCATACGTGTTACCGGCTCTTCACTATAGGGATCATCTTCACAGAAGGACGAAGTTCTTGGTGAGCATGACGACGGCAAAAAGCAACTGATTGACTGTGGTGATAAAGATGAGGGGTTTTGTACGTCTTTTTGTGTGTCATATACTAACGGATCCGCCAAAAGTAATTCCTTGATTGCATTGTCCGAGAGGTTACCTTTATCCAACAAAACGAAACATCCGTACGAATAACGTTCATAAAGAGTCCGTTTCAAACGTGGCAAAGGGGCTCGCTTGCAAATGAGTAATGCAGATGTTTTCCCATTTTTAGTCGGATGGAAATCCGATTGACTCAGAAGACCCCACTTCGAAGCAAGTTGACGCAATAAAGGCCACAAGTGAACCGGTACGGTTGAAGAGGGAACACGCAACGGAGTTACCAATGCGGAAGCCGCATAGGCTTGCAAATAATTATCCAAATGACGACGCGAAGTGAACGGATCATGATAGGCGGAACTATGTCTATGTCTCCGATTCGCAGATCCGATTAAATCTGAAAGCGAAAAAAATGAATTGAGCAATATAAGTTGATATAGGAGGGAAATTTGTAAACAGCAATCAAACGGAACACAAATATCTAGATACACCGCCTAGATCGAATACGGGCAGCATCAAATGTTTCCGTCTAAGTGTAGGTATGCAGAGAGCAGCGGATGCTAACTTAAAATCTGACAGCAGTAATCTTAAAAACATTTCGAGAACTGCACATAACACAACAAAACTATCCGAGAGTTCTGATTGTCAACGTAACAGTCGGTGAAGCACTAGGTTGACAATCCATATATCAATTATTTTACTGCGAACTTTTGGGCCACATTATAAACGTCTTGAAAATAATACCGCGTATGGCAGAATGGGAAATAACAAAATAAGTTTGAACAAAACGCGGAATCATGTTCAAAAACCGATATAAACACAAGAACTTAGTCCTGAGAAAGGCCACTCGAGATGGTTGAAACGTAGAGTAATACAACTTGCTCATAAAGTTAAGTTATTCTCAATTTGTTTATCGAGAGCTTATTTTATTCGGATCTAAATAACCTAAAGGATTCAACGGTGAAAACTAGAAACCAACACCCCGAAGCTCGACAGATAAACAACAATGATAATCGAAATGAATGTCCAGGGGTGGGGCTTCATGCCAACATAATTGCTACTACGTGGACATTACTGTCGTGGCAGCAGTCGGTTAACATGAGGCCATATGAATCACGTGACAAGCATTCTGGAGATGGAAAGATACGTATCGTAGTCCATCCGAACAAAGTCTACTCAAAGAAAATAGCTAAAGTGGAAGCAGGCCGTTGTACAGAGAAACTTCACAACTCGCTCAGATTCAACATTTCGTAACTAGGATGTTTGCCATTTTTGAATGCGATTCGCAAGTTCTATTGTTGATCTCTGCCAGCTCGCACTAAAGCACCCACATGTTCGACATTAAGCAGAGATAAGGTTAGACAGCAAACAGAGCTGTTCACATACATGAATAGAGCCCGTGAGCAGTATACAAGAATACTCGTTCAAAGTAGACACTTACCCATCACAGTATTCATCAGCTTTCGTAAACTCGCACACTCCACATTGTCCGACATATCCTTACACAATAAATAAGATTATCTAATACTATTTCGCAAAATACTATGGGCGACAAATCGAAAGCGTCTAAATAATGATAAATGGCTGCAACCATCTCCTTTAACCGATTATAAGAAACCGGCAAATTTTTACACTACACTACTCTCCGTTGACATCCCTAAACGTCTGCTAAGTAGCATGTAGCTACTTGGGTTAACGCTTACCCGCCAAACTCCAATATTTGTCTCGTTTTGCAGTATTCAAAAATTGAACCCTATTGGCACTAAGACGTTGGGTGGTGTGCCATGAGGATTGTCAGTCTTGACTTAAATTTACCAGTTTGAGCATCTTTTTTTGAAAGCAGAAGGTTATAATTCAGTGAGGAAACTTAAGGGACCAGAACGAAGTGGAAATTGTACGGAGAGTGGCCCTTGCTGTGAATGGTTACTTTCTATAATTGACCGGCACTGTTAACTATAACGAATCAGTTGGAGGAGAAGATAACCCTATTCGTTTACTTGGCTGTTCATGGTCTCCTGTTTCAGGCAATTCTTCCAGCACTGGAACTTCGCAATGAGCCTCAAGATGCCGCAGTTCGACAGCAAGATCGTGTTCCTCTTTGCCCCACATAGGTGTTTCAACCAAAATCCATTCGGGTACACCCCATGACGATTCAGGGTCATCTGAATATGGGGGTACAAAAAAGTGAGTGAAAGTTGCAATACATCAGATAAGTGTGATGACAGTGAAAAGATCTAAGTTCATAATCACAGATTTTCGCCAAACCATTTGTTTTGGTAAGCCAAGACATTACAACAAATGTAGGTGGAGGAACAGAAAAAGAGACGGGAAATAGAAAACGAGTTCTCATAGAAGACACAGCAGTGACTCCGACCAGTTTCTCCAACCACGGGGGCCATCGTCCGGAGTGGTCCGGAAGTGGACTTTGGCTTTGGTTTCTATCCGTTAAATCTACGTCATACACTGAATGCTTAGCTACCACTTACAACCTAACCCAGGCAGTACAAAAAGCGCAAGACACAGTAAGAGATAGACTGACATATTTTAAAATGCAAGAGCCACAGCAGTCAACACACTGAGGTAGGCAAGTTTACCAACATGCCAGACTCACCTATTCCAATACCGGAACATGAGGACACTAATCTAAAACAACTACCTAAAGGAAGTGAGCGGAAAGCTGTTCGCACCAGTTGAGTTCGATGCCCTAAATACCTGACCACAAACGGTACGTGTAGTCAACGCTTAGGTAACGCACCAAACCTTTGAGCAACACAAACTCCAACTTGTCTCTTGAACACGATGATAGCTATCCGCATCTATGGTGACATTCATTTCATCCACTAGTGAGACCTAAACACAACCCGTAAAAAGCTGTAAGACGACTTTCGCGAACATCAGTGCTTCGACAAGTTATTGCTAATTTTCAAAAATTATGATCAACTGAGAATGCTGACAATAAAACACGGCTTATCAACGGCTCATTTGATAAAAGAAAGCCATTGCTTGTTGTTTGTTGACGATACAAAGGAATATGGTCGCAAGCCTAAATCAGTGACCGGAAGTTTTCCCTAAACGTTGTTGTGATATAAGCCACAGTAAATCGAAAGTATTTTTGAAACAGAGAAATCCTAAATTGCGTACAACATGACACTGATAAAATAAGTTTTGTCAATTTACTCCTTGTTCAGCTCGTTATAACCTCCTGCCTTCTTTTGCATCATTAGCCGTCCGTTACATGATTTTCAATCGACACTTGGTTTGTCCTCAAAATTGTGCACCACGAATTCTCTAGTTACATCCATTTTATCTGCCTTCCAAATGGACTGTTGAGATTGCAGTACAAATGGTAAACGCATGCAAAGAATTACAGCTATCCTGGAAAAAATCCTCATAGATATAGTCAAAGACCCAACCGTCATATGATAAAATGAGAACCGATGTTTTGGACACGAAAGTGTACAGCGCTTCTGTAAGATTGCTGTGATTGTGTAGACTAAACGCTGGAAAATGAAGGTATGGGCCGGCTTGTCGCACCAACATCGACGGGGGGATGAGGGATGAAATAGAGGCTGGCATCTCCCAGGCTTGAATGGCACTGGTTGACCTAGAATATCTGGCGACAGAGGCGCATCCCTATGAAGTTTAAGGGTCGTGTATATAAGGCGACTGTGAGAACTGTGCCACTCCATGGCTATGAAGCCTGACCGCTCAGCGCAGAAGACGTGAACCGCCTTCAGGTATCCGACCATCGGTGTCTGCGTTCGACCGATCACACCCATTGGCACCAAAGGATAAGCAACGGAAAAGCTAGAAAATGAGTAGTTGGCAGTGAGTGCCTCGCGAGTTCCTCTAGCTATGCGCGGAATTAGATTATGAAGGTATGTACCAAGGATGCTGGCTAGTTACTTTTCACATGGAACCTTGTGTGGATATCGTACCGACTGGTGCTAGGGGTCTGGTAAAGAGAAATGAAGTCATTCGTTGAACGGTTGGCTACTGTAGGTGGGGTTCCTCTCTCGAGCAGGAGCCAACATGACTCACAGAATCGGCAATTGAAGAATCCAAGTGAGATGGCTGCTTATCAAACTTACGGCGTAAATGTTGCCGCTGATTGGCTACACTGTTTGTTAAGCAAGTGCACTAATTGATGCGGAGCAGGCAAAACCACAAAGAAGCTGTCTTGCTGACAATGTCATATTTTCAACTACAGTTCAGCTGATTGTACAGGCACCGTGGTGTTAGGTGTTTGAGTATAGATATAAATGTTTGGCAGTTTGGTCTCCTTTCACCTTTTTTTCTTTGGGATACGGCTTTCTCCCTTTATCACGGCTGTACTGTCGCTAAGAATCAATGCGAACCACTGATGTATTAGTGTCATTGACGATGCATACATCGACCAATCATAAAAATGTGCATGACCGTCGGTGACAACCATATGAAATTGACAACTATTCTATTACTGATGAGAAGTCGAGGATTTGGTTTATTTTCAAGTTGAACATCACTCATATTTGATCGCAGCCTCCACATTCAGACAGACACTCTTGCCAGCCTCTTTCGAGAACAAGCACTAGACACCAGTTTCGCTCTCATTAGAACTCGTCACTAGTGCACATCATTGCCACGGCCGGCACTTGAACTCCGGCCATTCCAATCATGAGGCAACCGTGTTCACCACTGCGTCGCCATTCACCTCACATTAGGCACCACCGAATTATCAAATCTGAACGCTCAACCTCTTTCGCTTGCGAACGATGATCAGGTTGCCCGATCATCTCGAGCCCAGACACAATAACTGTCCTGTTAACTCCAATCGATAACTCTGCGATTAAGACTTTCGAGACAGGTCGAAATCACTGATCTCATTAAACCTGCAAGGCAATATTTTAGATAACTGAGTGGCCGGGGATTTGGTTTGTTTTCAAGTTGAGTTTCAATCACATTTGATCGCAGCTTTCGCATCTAGATAGGTGGCTAGGATATGCACTACAAACGAGCTCTAATGAGGGCGAAACTCGAGTCTAGTGCTTCTTTTCGAAAGAGGCTGGCTGGAAAGTCTATCTGAATGCGAACGCTGCGATCAAATGTGAGTGGTGTTCAACTTGAAAACTATCCTATTCACCAATTTATGCAGACGAGGAAGATATCATCAAGACTCAAGACCAGTTTAATGGTTATCGACTGCACTTGTCCAATCAGCATACAGAGAGTCAGCAAAAACACTCGCAGTACAACTGGCGGATAGTCAGTTGAATCAAACACTAACTAGCAAATGGAATACATATGCTCGGGAATGAACACAAACAGCCCTGTTATTCACATATACACATCTGTCGTAGTTAATGCGTGTCGACCAAGAGAAAAACCATCACAGGTTAAGGATAAAAAGGAGGAAATATGGAACCTAGTCCGTAAAATCTTCGCCTGAGCTCCAACAATTAACACTGGAATATTTGTCCCAAGATCAAACAATTAAGTTGCGAGCAAATGAAATTGACTCTGGCAGTTCTCCTATAATGGGCCAGCGAAGAAAACCAAAGGCGGAAAATGAATGAGCAACTACTGAGAATCAAACTCCGCAGACGCCATTCAGTAATTAAAAATATCGACCGGCAGATATGACAAAGTCGATGATGTTAGATTCACTGGAAAGCCCAGCTGCAGAGTCGTCGATTGGAATTGATGGAACAACTGTCGTCTCCTGGAAACTCGAACGAACCCATCAAAGAAGATGGTTGAAAACATGGATCTAGTGTTTCCTCTCCAAGTGCACCGGTCGAATAGCTTATCTGAATTGTGACAGCCGCCACCAAATATGAACGTCTCTGACAAGATCGAGAACACACATTGAAATCCTGAAGAGCCACCTACGTTTTTATGGTGGAGGATCAGGGACATTTATCCGACACAAGGCTAGCTAACTGTAGGTCAAAATGCAACCGTCTTAGTTTGTTTCTAACGGATTGCACGCGAAGATGAAGCATTTGATTAACTTACCGGCGCAGTCCTCATGGATGCCCACAATCGGCTGCGTTTTCCGTAGGGATGTCATGAGTTCTTTCGCAGCCATACGTTGAGCATCCGTAAGGGAGGATGAGCTGACCGGAGGATAGCGCCAATTATCCAACAAGGCATGACATACAAAAAGACCATTCTCCATATTGACTTCAACTTCAAAGCTGATCGTCATTTGGCTGAATTCTGCTGATCGAGCCAAGATGCGATCAATACAAGCCTGCAAATACAAAATTTGTACAAAATAACGATTCTCTGTAACGACTTGAAAGATAACCATTCCTTCAATAACCATTCCTTCAATAACTGGTGTATAAAATTTGGACAAGGTACAAGTAAATTCTGAGGACAGTTCGGCATTATGAAGGCGATCAGTAGGCCAACAAATTAAAACAACGCACCTACACCGACCGGCACACATAGTGAATTTCAAATGTGTAACAAGTTGGATCATAGATTGTGAGGCTGACAGCCAAAATCCCGACTTAAGAAACAGCAGTTATCAGAAGTAAAAACACGGCATACAGGTCAGTTCCCGACACATTTTCAGATCAAACATAACAAAGAAAGCTATCGAAAAAAGGACCGAGTTCGTCTTAATACCTCATCTCATTTGAGAATTAAGGAAGTGAATACCTAGTGCTGCGTCACCGACTACAGACCACAGTAACTCGAGGTACACGTAAACAGCATATGAGTGCACTGAAGTGTGAAAATGAATTCTCGTCAGATCGAATATTAACACACCACTTACGGAAACGTGTACTGCTGTACGGCCCGGAAGCAGAAGCGTCAGTACATCGCGAAGAGTACACAAGAGGACTTGACGGATTACGGATCGGATTTCAAACTGTGGCCAGTTAGTATCACTAGCTAGTTGAAAATGACTTAACAGACAGTATACTGACAATCCACCACCAAACAGGATATCGGAAAAAATGGACGACTGAAATCGACAGTGACCTAGTCATATTTGCCCAAACAATATATGAAAAGGAACCCTAAAAATGCCCCTTCCGTTAAAGGTAGGTCTCTCCCGTCCCAAACTTTCTGCCCTGATATATATATATATATATATATATATATATATATATATGTGACACGTAGATCACGGGCTGGAAGACGTTACAGTATGAGAAAAAAGGATGATGCGTAAAGTGGAGAGAAAAACGTGGAAATAAAGAGGAAAAATCAGAACGGTGCGCAAACAGAGTCGTAACGCGAGCGCCATTTTATTCTATTGTTCGCCATATCAAAAAGCGTTCTCAATAAAAGGTGGCGATTGTCCGTCGGAGCCCAGCCAAGACGCCGGGAGCGCACTGTTGAAGCAAGCTTCAGTTCTAGTACATTCATACACCGAGCCCCATGTCATACGCCGAATCCTACACTACCTCTTCCAGCCTAACCCACCCCTCGCGAACAAGACATGGTGTGGCACGCGGTGAATTGGTATTCGTAATATGTGGTCAAATGTAGTCAAACGAAGCATGCGAGACCAGATTAGTATGCTTAAGGGTCGACGGCCGTACAGCCAATCACTGTCCACGAGTGATTCGACAAAGGTCAGCAGGTGGCCCATTGATGCCCCCAACGTCAAAAATTAGTACTTTCCAGAAACATCGTTATCCGCACAGAACTACAAACGCTCACTGGTGTCTGTACAACGAGTACCATAGGAGTACAGACTACCTAAATCACGCACATCAGCGTTTAGCCTGCCTACTTGAATGTTCAGGTCTCCAGCCGAGCGATGTGTAGGTAAGTGAGCTTGTGGCGGCGTCAAGACTACAATCCATGGGAATATATGTCGCAACAACAAACGAGCGACGTTTGTGATGGGTGCCTCTCAATACTCTAACCGTACCTCAGAGTCCGATAGTGCAAAGACGGCTGTTGACGGAAATCCAGTCAAGCAGCGCCCTTTCTGCGTATGCGCCTACGGCCATTTCAACATCAGCTTGGCCAGTGGCTTGAACCACAGAGTCTGAGACAAGCGCACAATGTACCCGCATGATGAAGCGGTTGATGGAGACTGGAGATGCAGCACTGAGCTAGGATCGTGAAACCGTGTTTCAGCAAGACGACAGATATCGATAGCGAGAGTCTCTAAAGCAAACCCTCAAAGCAACGTGCTGACTCATTTGCATGTGTTCGAACATCAAAGATGGCAAACATGAATGGTGTTCGGAGGACGAGTAGGGGCTTCTCCATCAAGCAAGGGGGCCTTGGTGTTTGGCATATCATTCCGGCTATGAATTCTGTCGCAACCGACAAATGAGGTAAGTCTCTGTTGTGTGAGCGAAAACAGACCTGGAAGGTCACCATCTACAGCTGCCTGAAAAAAAGAGGGGGAAACGAGACAAACTTGTTTGGTGCCGTAAAATGTGACACCGGAGTAAAGGTGATACCACCGGAACCACGGCCAAAAAGTCGTGACAGGAAGATAAGACAAAATTCATAATTAATGTACGCTTATAATCTCATGATTGTGAGAGCAGAAAACCTGTCAGCTACCGAGGCCGAAGAAAGGGAGTGGCTTGAGGGTTCCTACCGGAATCCCTCTGTACGAAATAAACCTAACCAACGAGGCAGAGGGACGAAGCACAGGTTTCGTAGTCCTTTGAGGAGAGGGGACCAGTAGAAGCTAGATTCATACGCCCATCAGATGAAGTTCACCAATCAAGGATGCCCAATGCACCCTGCAAGAGGTTGCGAGAGCAGCAGCAGCATCAACAACAACAATACATCAGTGGTTCTCTTTGGTAGTTAACTGCCACACAGCATACAGCAAAAACAAGTCTTGCACAAAAAGAGAAAAAACAAGAGAAGGGGAAGAGAAAAGACCTAACTACTTAGAGCAGTTACGTCTATATTCAACCACACACAGTCAGGTGCCTACACTTTGCAAACAAACAACCGAAATAGACGTAAATGTAAGGTGTCACCAACAGGACAGTTTCCTTACGGCTTTCACTGCCCCTAGTCATTCAGTGCGGTTACTTCACAGACAACTCGACCAAACAGCAACAACACAAGTCACTGAGTCCGATTAGTCGCCATCTCATCTAACTTCACCAGCCACTGACTCTTTGAGTCAGGAGGGCCTCAGCCCGGGGGACGAACCCGATCTACAGTGCTAACCTCTTGAACGGTTGGACGACTTAATAACAAAGGCCGATCTGATGTAATAGATCCGCCTAGCCGGGGAATCCAGTACCGCCAGGGCTGTTGGTAGGTATGCCTTTTGTTGTCGGGGGGTCGGTGACCAAATTGGTTCGTACGCCTTGCGAATGCGGTCAACCTTTTTAAGTTCCCGGTGTACCTCGTGTACCCGTTTGAGCCGGTGATCATCGACGTGCCGCGTATGCATTCCTCGGGAGTTGGCCATGGTTGACGTGGATTGACTGGATAAAACAACTACAACAGGAGCACCACGTTTCAGCATAGTCCGTACAGGGTGATCAATATATTCCGTGGAACAGCTTTGATAGTGACCGTACTTCTGTGTCGCCTGTCAACTCCGTTTGCAGAATAGTGCAGCCGTAGTATGTTTCTGCCGAACTACCGTACACGCTGCACGTACATAACCTGAAACAACAAACCACTAGCTTTCTATAGCGGCCAGAAGGACGGTGGCATTTCAAGCAGGCAAATCTGCCACACCTAGGAGGCCATGTTGGCCAATAGAACGAGGCTGCGGTGTACGAACATCTCAAGTTAGGGAGATACGTTAGCTCAGCTGCAGTCGGGACGCATCTGCGTGCATCCTAGAAATCAATCCTGAAGCATTATCCACACAAACGGACATTAAGGTGTAGCCACACTGGTGAGAAACGTGATTCAACCAGATACACCCCACTCAGAGAGCCCATCGACGGGCGGAGTCACCTACTGAGCAAGAGCTTCAGCTAGTCGAGGTTCACGAGATCAACGAGTCGGCAGGCCTATATCTAACAGTCAAAACAAGCAGAAACAAACAAGCAAAATACAGTAGAACACGAAGAATTTATAGATCCATATTAAGAAATCTGGCTCAAAGCTGGCAGAACGAAATTAATCTATAGCGTCAACATCGAACTTCGAACATAGGCACTAAATTTTAGAGGCTAGATAGGTCAACTTCTTGCGAGTTCTTGATTAAAAAAGGCACATCTACTGTTGACCTTGGAATGAAATGGCTGATTGTTCAAAAATGCTAAAACGGTGCTCTCCAGTGAAAGTCCTAACGCTACAAAAAACATAGTTGATTGGTTAAAGGGAAATCTATTTAAAAAATAATCCCACGGCACTCGCACAGAAATATTTCTAATGGTGGTGAATCTGCTGTTCTGCATCGATCACTACGCGGCTTGATGACTACAGGATAGCAAAGTAGCACGACGAACATTTCGTGAACTGCCTTAGATATGGACTCTCTTTTGTCACACTAACAACCTTGATTGTCCAGATACCAAAGCTGACGATTTAGGGTGAACCCAAACAGAGGTTGTTGTTCAGTAAAATTTCCTGCCCAGTCAAAGTGAAGGCATTTGTGGATATAAACAGGACCATTTAATTGTCTCCTTTGCAGAAAGTGACCTAGCTGTGGTAACCTGCAACTACGGAAAGTAGCTTGAAACATTTCTGCGCTGAGATGAAACCTCCTTCGGTGTCAATCAACTGTAAAAAGAACACGTTCGACCATGTGGTCTAATCAAAGAAGCTGCAGATAACCCACGTGGGATTTCTAGTTTCTCCATGATCCTTTGCTACGGATGGCACTGTAGATGCCTTAAACAAACCCTAAAGGAAACCATGAGATTAGCAGAACTCAGTGCGCGAATGTAATAATCGGAGACCTAGGTGGGTAAAGAACAGGCCACTGGAGGACAATCGAGAAGATTCGAGCTGAAATGGCATCCAGAATCAAACACCATCCATGAACCTGGCCACGACAGATTTCCTGTAACTGTTGCTCCAAGGGACAGCTTATTACCGATTGTGACATTCGGCGAAACATTACTCTGAAAATTTTCCGCAACTGTAATCGATGGTTCATTAGCAGTCTCTTTGTAAACAAACACCATGCAAAACAAATGCAAACTCCCGACAGTCGCTGCTGGTTTTCGATCCTCCCGGCACACAATTGCCGTTAATTTCAGGGGTATCGCTTGCCAAATAGTGTTAACGTTAACGGCATTCGCTCCATTTTGACGAAGTCTGACAGAATCAATGTCGGCTGCTGTGTCCATATGCCTACAATGGAAAGTTTTTTCACATGTACGCTACCTTCTTAAGTAGTCAGAGTGTAACCGTTTTGCTCTACTGTTTTGCCCGATCGCGTGCACCACACCCTGTTTAAGTACCACAAACGAATCTTCTTAACCAGACAGAAGTTTTCTCAAGTCCCAGATGCTGTGATCAGTGTTCGGACGATCCCATCATTTGATCCTTGCTGCTGGGATGAATATCTTGACCTTACCAAGCTTTTAGGTCACTGATTATTCCGTTATGTGCACCCACAGAACCTTGAAATTTGGATCAACCGTTCCTTCGGCGAAAACTTTTCTGGCCACATTAGTGGAATGAGTGTATAACGTATACCCGTTTACTGAGAGTTGGGGGGGGGAGGGATTGGCCATACATCAACTGAAGCAGAGTTCTGCGTGTTCACCTGAAAAACCGCACGACGGACTAACAGCAGTAGTGCATATCCCCCGGTCTTCTGTGGTTGGTGATCGTTCACCGATTGTTCCGTTACTGCATTCACGCAAGTGCTTGATGTCAAGTAGCTGCATGAGTACTCTGAAGTTATTTCACAAGGATGACGCTGACTCATTTTCTAAGTCACATAGTAGAGGGCTTGTGGGAACACCCGAACGTTTCCACCACCAAATGATCATGGCTAAGGTATCCTTATTTTTTGGCTTTCCACGGCAACACCTGAAACGGCGAAACACGCTTCGTTTAGAACTTTTTTTTATTATTATCAGGCACCCATTTTAAGATAAGTAAAAACAAACAAGTGTAGGCACCAGTATGCACGGATGACATGCATCTGTATCTACTTCCAGTCGTACAGCACTAGTCTTCGTGAATACGTTCCACGAACAAAGCATACGTCTCGGATTGCTGCACTCGGTTTTCTATCTTCCTGATAGAGAATTGCCATTGAATTCAGTACGAGACGCTCAGTTCGATTTGTGCTGTATTAGTTATCAGCGACGCTGAATAGTACATAACGAATACATAGTGCCACAGTCCCAACAGAGGATGCCGCTCTAGTGAAAACTGGTGACTTCCTCGAAACAGATATCTCGGCTGCATGGAAGGAAGCGAAGAAGCCACTGAGTCTGCAGTAGTGTGCTGTTGTTCACGAATGAGTTGATTTGTCGCATCGTCCGACTAAGCAAACAAGGCCATTTGGGAAGTGCGCAAACTGAAACTGTGATTTCAAAAGGGATGATGTCGTGTGACTTTGACTGTTATCGAGCGACTTTCCGTTCTCAGTGGCCTGGGTTTGTTTGAATTTCTGACTAGTATTTTGAATTGGCGGTCCGAACTGTGCAGTGCATTGGTTAGCATACACTTGCGTCTGCACTCAAATCTCCTCTGTGATACGGCACACATTTACTTAACCGTGTGTGCTCTACCCCAGCTGTTATAACGACATTTCCTAACAGCTGAGCCAAAGGCGACCGACCCAATGTATGCACTAAACGAATGATCACCCTAAGCAGTTCAACAGTGAAAAATAATGTTTTGTGAACCATAATCGTAAACTTCTCACATACTAGGTGAAAGTGATGATAGTGAAAGTAATGGCAGTTAAGCATTGGTGTGAACCACTGATGTATTGCTGTCTATGATGATGATGACTAAAACTTTCAAAAAGCGCAATTACAGATGTCACTTCCACAGTCATAAGTACGTTTGATTCATTTTACACTTCTTGTCTAAGGCCTACCCTTGTCCTCATGATGGTATAATAATTAGGCATCAGCACGAGCGTACGAGCCACATTTGGTGATGATGATGACTTCCGTTTGCATTTTAACTTCGTGATTCAAACACCAACGGATTAGAGTATACTCAGCGGGCTCCTCACTTCTACTCCTAGTTACCCAATAGCTAGTGGTTTGTTTACTGAGCTATAGCAAGTCAGAAACCTGCTGACAGGAACCACCTCCTTACATGGACCACATGGGATCATTCCAAGTGGCGCTCCTTATTGGGGGAATACTGTACACATATTCGCTGAAGAAAAACATCTGCACCATTAAATTAGTTTAACAAGTGAGGAACTTACGTCCTCATCAAGAGCGATTTTCGGCAATCGGGCAATAAACAACCATAGGTCGTCAACAGGCTTTGAGTTCACTACTTCAAAATTTTCCTCCGGTTGATCAGGTCGAACAGCTCGGTCTTTCTTCGACAAAGATTCGAAAGGATCACTCAGGAAGGGTGGAAGTTGTGGGACCAACTCTGCCTTTGGACTCAGACAAAGAACCAAATATTCAACTCCCTCCCATAAACGGTTGGAACCGACTAGGAAACACGGTTGTGACAAGATCCGGAAAGCCTGGCAACGGAAAATCCAGATTCAATAAAAAAATATTATGTGGTAAAGCGAGCGCCAATTACGAAGTTTGTACACAGATATCTGTGATTATGTATAGAAGGTGAATACCGAGTGATGAGCATTTGTTGACGTTTCGAATCCACACTTGGATCCGCTGTCAATGTCGACAATGGATCTCAATGTGGACCTGGAACGTCGATGAACACTCACCATTTCGTGTTCGCCTCGTACACTTGATCATAAAATTACCTGAACTGCAGATTCTCAAAAATTAAACATACGTGTACATATATATATACATTAGTCAAGAGAAACGCACATTCAGATTCAACTTGGAAAAGCATAAGGAAATGACTGTCAACAATGGTTTATTTAAGGCACATGCAGATGTTCACAAAACAATGAAGTTGCAACTACTAGATAAACCGCTGTGAAACATTCCCAGACTTCTGAATAAAGCTGCACCGGCTGACACCTGCATGATGTGAATAAGTATAACAGCGCCCATTTTGAACTCCTGTAGGGCTGAAAAGCGCAAACACAGAGCAAACAAGTTGGTTGCAAGCCAAACTGGGAATCGAAACAATTTAAGCAAGCGACATCGAAACGAAGAAGTATCAACCCACTTGTCTGGCGGCACACATCTGGGCTTGAAGCTTATAAGTGGCACACGCCTCGGCAATAAGGACGTCACCAATGAGCAGGTCACATGCGTACATTTCTTTGACAGGAAAACATTGCTTTAGGATTCGAGGATTCCATGACCTACTTCGACCGTGTGGGCCCTAAGATAAATCACAAAACATAGCAGAAAAAAGATGTAAAAACGTATTAGTGACTGCAGAACAAAATATCGTTAGTGGTACACGAAGGTTACCAGCCACAAGCTTAGTAATACCTACAGTCAAGTCTGGGATACGCTCAGGTTCACTGTGTACAGTAGAAAGCCTGGGGCAAAAGGACAGATGGAGTGGAGGAAGAAAACAGTATAAGGTGATCGCGTTGACAGTCAATAGCAACCGCGTTCGCTTCCGAGATTGGGTGTTCTGTAACTCGCTGATTGGGTTACATGAGGCGGTTCGGATTTAGTGGTTGAGTGGTCCGTGAAAGAAGTACACTTATAAAATGAGGTAGTGAAAAACACAAGGAAACCGATTTACGGACGCCGCCCAACCCTCACTTGCAAATAGATTGTTTGTGACGTCAAATGTATGAACTCAGGTATGAGGGTTTTAGGTTGAGTTAACCCAGGTCGCTTTAACCTTCAAAACAGATGCCATAGTTAAGCAATGGTAGCAACACCGATAGCGACTGATCAGTGGTTGATACTGATCGAACCTCCAACTCAAACATTCACTACAGAAATGTCCACGCCCTGCAAACAAATAACCAAGAAGTACAAAACAAATTCCTTGGGAACTTCGCGGCATTGTTCCATTGGCTGTGAATGCTCACAGATAAGTCAGTCAAACGGCCGTGGTAATTAAGTTACAGGTTGGATAGCCACTAGCTTCCTTAACATCTCCAGGTACAGACTCTGAGGGTGACAGCAATAGTGCAGAGTAGCTGCCAACCATAACGCGCAACCCGAACATCCAAGCCTGTGCTGACGAGTATAAAACAAACCGAGATAAGGACTCTGATCATTCGTACATCGCTTACGTGTTTTCCACGTAGTCACAATGGCAGTAATCTTCGTTATGGACAGCAAATGAGCTGTCCCTACTGCAGGCCGGAATATAAGAAATGTGAAAGCAAACGACCAACTGAAGAATAAGCTAAGCCAGGAAAGCAGAGAAGAGAAGCGAGTGACAAGAGAGTAAGGACAGTAGCCGACATCTCGGAAAACCACTGGATGAATTAGTGTACGAAGGGAGTTACGAGCTTGTCAGATAACGCACTGGTGGTCGGCTCTGATGAAACAGGAGTTTTGTGCCGCCGCCCTGAGGAACAGACTTGTAAAATACAGTCGATAAAGACCTACAAATTAGTCTACGTCATCTATCGTTAACTTCAGACCGTTTATAAAAACGGATTTCCAAAGCCGCTTTTAATCACCGGTCCCCTCAGCCTTGCGCGGGCAACAGCAGAAAGCCAAAAGGAGTGAGAGAATAGCGGCGTAGTTTTCTTCTGTCAAACCGACTGATCAGTTTCCTAGTGCTAACTCCGATCTCTAATAGTCCCTAATAGCCGGACCATATACTTTGGGCATGGCCTAATTTATGCCGTGGACGGACGTTAGATCAACGTAGGAAAAGTATTTAAAGAATTAACGTCAATATGCGATACCACAGGAGACAATCAGCTTCCTAACTGAATGACGTTTATTCGTGGCCAGACATGCCACTTTTGCAACCGCGCTCTTCGTTATGCGACATCCAGAAAGCCGTGTATTTAAATCACAAAGCATTTGCACGAAAATTGAGGTCATGTTGTTTGAACCTAGAGAGAAGAGACAAAAGAAGACGGAGCCCGGACACGCAGTGGTCAGTGGTGTATGAACTGAGAGCTACCGGGAGAGTAATGAAAGCGATGTTAGGTGCTTCGAACGACCCACATTGGTGTGCATAAAAAACTGGTCTTGTGCGCAAGTCGGCTTTGAACACAAGATAGAATGAAGGCTGTGGTGACAATTAATATGTCCAGTGAAAAATTAAGCGTTTATGCTGAGTAGAGGTTAGCAATCCGACAGCCTTACCAGCGTATGTTCAATGAAACAGTAAATTTTGACTGTCTAATAGAAAAACAATTGACAAAGTATGCCAGCAAAACTCACATAGATGCTAACACGTTCAGATTCAACGGCAGCAGATTGATTAGACAAAAAGTACGCGCGTTCTGAATCCGGAAGTTGATTGAGCTTGGTAAATAAATAAACTGGTTTGAGATCAATGGTGCTTTCCGCAAGCCGATCCAACTCACGAGCGTAATCAAGTTTGATTCCACTTCTACTTTCCTTTTCACGAAGAAAGATGTCCCGAGCGCGATCCCGACAGGACAGCTGTGGAGACACGTTTAGTATAGTCAACAAAGCTGCATGAGCACATGGAAAACAGGACCGAAACGAAATAGCATAAAATGTGAAACTGACAGCCGGCGCGTAGGTGAATGTTGTCGGGCTACCTGCCTAAGATAGGATCACGTTAAATAACAGTAAACACTTACGGTTACCTGTTATAAGGTCAACCGTGAATATCAGGTGCGAACCCGGAATTATGCAACCGTCAGTCGAGTGCCACCACAAGAGCTACGAAAGCCAACATAAGCCAAATCTGATGCTAATCACCTGACAATCCTACCCGAAGTCTATAGCTGCGAACCGTGCTGTTTCATCCCGTCACATCCAAAGAAATCAAACAAAACAGTACGGTAGGCATCGGAGAGAGTTCCGCATCCCGGGGAAAGCATAAGCGAGTAAGTGAAACAACTTTGTGCAAATGAAGACTATCCGTTTCTAGGACGCACCGTCCACTTTTACAATTAGTGGTACCGTGTAGCCACTATACACGGGCAATGCTCCACAAGCCACTACTGTAAGAAAATAGTCATATGAGTACTATCAAAGTGGAACAGTCAGGACTCACAATCGCAGAACACCATGTGCATCGTTACGTTTTACATCTAGAGGCTGTTTCGTCGATGCAATGGAAGCATCGGGTTGGAAAATGCCGACCGGGTTGAAGCGGCATGTAAGATCTCCGTCACCAGCGCTGTCAGCTGACACAGTATCTAACTCAGGAAACACTTTCCACTCCATAAACTGTTGACACTCAGGGTATGCACAGACGCACGTTCTCACCAGTACAGACAGAGCATTTTGAGCGTAAGCCACGCATATCACAATACCCGTACAAAGCGTCTTGGAATGCTCGGACAGTATCATCAAGCGGGGCAGTACCACCGACAGTCTAAGTCAACGATTCTGTTTCCGATAAGTTGCACATCAAGGACGAGATCATCGAAAGTTGTAGTCAACGCAGCTGTTATATCGCGCAGCGACCGAGTGGATGCAATTGAGTTGGAACGTTTCCTAGGACGCAGTGATGTGGTACGCATTGTTTTACACCGAAGAGCCGATTCCCCCAAAGCTGACTACAAAGGAAAAACCTTGTTCTCCCGAAAACAGCATTTATTTTCTCAGCCCGAAATTCCGAGTGCCCAAGCCGAAGTCAAAGTACAAAATGCAGCTCTTGCGTTTTTATAGCTGGTCAAGCGATCGGGGGAAGAAAACAAGCGAACTAGCGTCCAGTATGTGAGTCGGCGCCAGAGGTAGAAAAATTGTTGGTGCATCAAAGGAATTCGGCTTTACAAGAAAAAAACGGTAAATACTCACTCCAGTTAGTGGACAGTTTTTTGGGGGTATGTGACATCCCCAACAGCAGCCTAGATTACAACGTTGCGGATGATCGAAGAATACATCCTTGTCACACTCCAATGGGGATAATGAAGGGCGTCGATGGCTTGCCGTAGGTCCTAACTATGTGGCGTCGTACAGCATATTACTTTTCGAAGCTCATTGCTAGTGCTCCAAACACAATAAACAATTAAAGGGAGCAACTGTCAGTAGAACCGGGGGCCGCCTATATACCCCGGAGCATAACAACTATTGGTCGCCAGCAGACGTGATGCTCACGAAGCTGAAATGGGATGAAGATTTGGCCAATGAGTGTACGGCATTGATGTGAACTGTACCGTTGTAATATCGTTCTCTTTTTTGTACTATTTCGACGATTCGAATAGGCCCATGAGTTCATTAGAAGTCTAAGGTGTGTTGGCTAACAGTCTGTTTTCGGTTACTCATAATCGGGCCAATTACATAACATTTTATACCATCATGGTTTTCAAGCGAAAAAAAAATCAAGAGCAATTAGTCACATAACTACGTTAAACGGTTATGAATTGGAGGACAATTAGGTGACAAAACTGACAGCCTCCGGAGTTGTCAAGTGGGTAACGGGTGACCATGGTGACCGTAGGGCCTGAACAAACTTCTTCTGAGTGCACAACTGTGGATTGCGCAACCGAATTCCGATCGCTTCCGCGGTTCCGAGAACACGAAATCTGACTCCTCTGGATTGACGACTGGGTAAGCGGTAAATGATCTGGGAAGTCATTTTCGGGCAGGTTTGGTGCCCTGAGTCTACAAGATGCGCCAGAATTGCACTTGAAATGGACTTCACCTCGCCCATAGCTAGCCATGCCGGGTGGTGCTCACGTATCCTCTGAGAAAGGAGCCTGGTTGTGCGACCGACATAACCTGCTCCACAGGAGCATGTAAAGGAGCAAACACCAAATAAAGCCACGCATTTAGATAACGTATCTTTGAGTTGTATGTGCCTCACTGTAGGTATTTTCAACTGCGTTACTTATTCTGTGAGTCACCAGTTCAACCAACGTCTCGCCTTTGTAGTCTAGCGTCGTCAACCAGCTTCTTTTCCGCAAACGGGAGCTTAGCTATCGGTTTTGTCAGTTCCATGTCTCTTCACGAAATTTACACGATAGACGTTCTTCGCGAATATCCGCCGTAAAAAACACCATTTCTATTTCAATCATGTCATCAGTACATATCTTTATAGCTTTATGTGTTAAACCAAAAACAAGGTTTCTTTTCTGCTCGAGGGGTACGTAGCTGAAAAAGTGAGTATACTGGCCGTTCTAAATCCCCTTTCTGTGAATACCCTTCTGAAGTGAACCATCTGCACGACAATTCAGGGCCACATCCAGCAAGGACATTTCCCCATCTTTCTCGGTCTCGACTGTAAAGTTGAGATTAGGATGTGCTTTGTTCGCCTCCACAAATAAACTGTTTAGATCCATAGTTTCATCAACTACACAGATGAAGTATCTCTTGTAGAAAGCGCTATTGCCATTGCTTTGTAGACTCAGGGCACCAAATCTGCCCGGAAATGGCTTCTCAGATCACTTACCGCTTGCCCAGTCGTCAATCCAGAGGAGTCAAATTTCGTGTTCTGGGCACCGCGGAAGCGATCGGAATTCGGCTGCGCAATCCACAGATGTGCACTCAGAAGAAGTTTGTTCAGGCCCTACGGTCACCATGGTCACCCGTTACCCACTTGACAACTCCGGAGGCGGTCAGTTTTGTCACCTAATTGTCATCATCATCATTATCATAGACAGCAATACATCAGTGGTTCACACTAGCGCATAACTGCCACATCACCTAATTGTCCTCCAATTCATAACCTTTTAACGTAGTTGTGTGACTAATTGCTCTTGATTTTTTTTCGCCTGAAAACCATGATGGTATAAAATGTTATGTAATTGGCCCGATGATGAGTAACCGGACCCATTAACTGTTCCTTCCCTTTTCAATCATCAGTCTAACTGTAAGACGAATAATGCCTTCCTCACGAGTCTCACATTTTTCCAATGTCCGACAGGGTGAATCGATCACTACAAATTATTCGTCTAAAACTTTTATCCAAATGGAACGATTCCTACGACCTGATCGATCTGACGCTGATCTCAAACAGCCTTAAAACAATTGTCCCAATGGTACAGAACGCTTCCAAACTTTCTTGTCCAGATGACTGCACTTAAACTTATCAAACTGGACACCCTAAGTAACCACATATCTCCATCCATGTGCGAATATATTGTCGACTGACCCACTTTTGAGTCAGCTATAGCAACTCACAAAACAAAACTAAGACTTCCCCAATCATCTAGCTACGTGCAACCAAACGACCGGCACATCTCTCAGCGAATACCTGCAGAAACTGACAATATTAGCGGAAGATTGCAGTTTGACATCCGTCTCTGTTGAAGATTATCGCGACACCGTTATCAGGGACACCTTTGTCAACGGTCTGCGGCGTAACAACATACGTCAGCGACTCTTCAGGTTTACCAGCATCAGCTGAGGGACCTACACCGCTCCTGGAAATAAAATCACTGCTACCGGAAGCAGCAATTGTTATGTTTATGAGAATATCAGGAATCCTTGAGCTTATCCTTCGGCAAAGGATTCTATCCACAAGTGTTGTGGGAAGAAATGCCATTTGCAGGTTTGCCGTTCTAAAACGTATTCAAAAGAGGTAGCACTAATAAATCCTCTGCCCTCCTCGGTGACTGTCGCAGCGGCGCCCAATTGCTTGATTAACGTTATTGTAGATCTCACGGCAAACAATACCCCAGTGAAAACATTTGTGAACACTGGAAGTTCGGAGACCTGCTACGGTAGTGAGAAAACAAATGACATGTGGAAAGATCCTCTGATAAAATCACTACGGTTTCTACCCGCCAGTCGAGTAACACTCCGGGAAAATTTAGCTAGCATTTAATGAGAATTATCGCTATCCTAGAGTTAAACTATGTCCTCCTCGACCTCTGCGCAGACGTTCTGTTGAGATATGTCTCCCCAAGTTGCGTCCGAAAGTCGTAATATTTCTCATAGTGAAAATCCCTCATCTTTGTTATGTGGCCTGTAAGCCGCTCAGGCCGAGGCGCCTTCTTTGTTTGGAAGTCTCGCACCTAACTGTAAACCGACCTAAACAAAATCTCGACGACACTCATCGTACGAAGAAAGCTTCATACGATCGGACAAAATAGTTGGGCCCTCCACACCTCCGTTGTGGGCTCAAACAATGGTTACTACGAGCGATAACCATAAAGATGGTTTTTGACCAAAGCCAAACTACCAACCCACACTTATCTGGATGCCTATCTGTTACCGAGACTCAATGACAACCGAAAAAATATCAGATTATGCTGTGTACAAAGCGCTCGGTTTGCGCAGCGCATGCCACCAAATGCCCAGCCGAGAAGAGATCACGTGCAGTGCGTTTGAGGTGTGTGGAAACTTATATCAGTTTTGTCGCAATCCCTTCGGAGTGACCAGCGGTGTTAGCCTTTTAAAGGGTAATCAACAGCGTCGTGGAAAAGGAATGGCTGGGAGCGACTTTCGCGTAGGTCGACAGCATCACCGCATGTGAGGACGAGGAAACCCAAGATTAAAACCTGGTTAAATTCACTGAAGTCGCCCAAAAGTGTCATATCCATCAGGAAAATTGAGCTCTTGGGTTACGGGGTTTCCAAAAGGATTAGTAAACCAGATACTGGCCGTTCACGACCCATTCAAAATCCATTTTAACCTTGTGACCTGAAATCCCAACAGTGTGTCATTCGTTTGCCTGCCCATCATTCTTAGTGGATTTCCCCTCTTTCGGAGAAAATTCGTCTCCCCGCAAACTACAAGGCATTCTCGCTGCCGAAGAATGTCGTCTTTTGATTCGAAGCGCTGAATAAATGAGGACAGTCATTGTTACGACCGTTAATCGCACCGTCCAGGCAGTCGCTGCGACAGAAGTTTCTGGTTTCGCGATAGCTGCCACTCTTATTCAAAATGGGAGATCAGCTGCATTTTTCTCCAACACTGTCACAAAGTGAACAACGGCATCCAGCTGTCGAAAAGGAAGCTTATGCCATAGCTGGAGGTATTTTAAAATGGAGAGTACTAATTGGGAACTCATTTTTGACTGGTTACCAACCAAAAGTCGGTTGCTTTTATGTATGTATGAATCATACAGGCAAAATCAAGAGAGGATAAAATTCAACGATGGAAGATCGAACTTTCATTATATGGCTTCGATGTTGAGTATCGCCGGGGGACCAAAATCGGGTAGCCGACGCATTATCATGCAGCCATTGTTGTATATCATTGAACACCGTCTTTGGAAGAACTTCACTATTCATTGTAATCCGGGCGTCACTCATGTTTCATTCCGTACGCTTGAAAAATTTGTCAACCTCTTTTGAGCAAGTAGAATTAATGACTGCGCGTTGTTCAGTTTGTTCAGAAATTCAACCTCGGTTTTATAAACCGCCTGGTGTGAAGTTGAGCGAAGCAACCCAGCCGTTTGAGCTGCTCAATGTCGACTTCAAAGGACCTCTTCTCCTAAACACCCCCCAACAAACCTCCTCACTTTAGTGGACAAATGTTCCACATTTTCGCTTTCCGTTGCTTGTCCCGACAAAACATCCCCTACGGTGATTAAATGTTTCTATCGGCCATTCTCATTTTCCGGTATGCTATCTTTTGTATATTCAGACCGAGTTTCCTCTTCTATCTCCGAGCGGTTGAAACGGCTCCTTTACAGTAAAAGAATAGTCACCAACAGAACTACCGCCTACAGCCCTCAAGCTAACGGGTAGATTGAAAGGCTGTATGGGACCTTGTTGAAGGCAGTTACGCTTGCAACAAAATCAACTTGCCTCCCTATTGGAAGACAGTTCCCCTAGATGCCTCATCCCATTCGTTTTTTTTATGCACCCCAACTGACGTTAAAATCGTAAATCCAGCTCAGGCGTGTCGCTGGTAACGTAGCTCCTTCAGTCCGGACCGGTGCTCCTGTGACAAAACAAGAATTCATCAAAATACGAACCTCCGGCGGACGAGGTGGAACTAACTGGGTGCAATTAAAAGTATGTTCATGTTCCCATGCAAGACGGAAGGGAAAAGACAGTGTTTCTCAGACAACTAGCCCAAACAAGTGAAAATGTGTTCTAATTTCCGAAACAAAGCGATTTACAAGGAAACTTTAGATTCACCAAACATCAGTGCTCCAGTGACCGGTTACAGCGTTAGTGGTAAGGTTGAAGCATCCCAAGTAATTAAAACTAATGTAGCGAGAAGGCGTCCAATAAAGCACAATCTTTATTGTCCAAATCGCTAATCACATGCAACGCGCGCTCTCTCGTTTGAGTCGTAATTCCAACCCGCAGCACCCCCCGGTTTCCGTTCACACGTCGTGTGCACTTCTAACCGGTTTACGTGCGTGACCGGTGCCTTCTATCGGAGGGTTTTTCGCTTGCCATTCCTCGTCTGTTTGTCCGATTTCGTTGCGCGATGGCTCGTCCGGCTGCTCGTGCTGTCCGCCATCCACCCAGTGCTGGCCTTGACCGTATTCCAACATCGTGTCGAGATGTTCCTCTGAATGTTGGAAAAACCACGCCTCCGATCTGGCCGTCTGTCGTATTTCGCCTGCCCTGCCTCGCCCGTTGGTCCGATCTAGTCGAGCGATGACTCATCCGGTCGCGCACGTTGTCCTTGATCCGATCGCGGCAGGTTTTCGAACGTACCTCCCCCCCACGTTGAGGTATTCGGCCGAGCGTTCGAAAACTCGCACCCCCGACCTGGCAATCCACCACACTAAGACTCCTAGTCATGCACCTTCATCATTTTTAGCCCCCAACACTTCTGATCGAAGCAGACAAACAAGGTAAGCCATCCATACTTGAGCTACAGAAAAGAACGAGACCTCGTGTTGTGAGAAGCAGAAATGTGAAATTTGCCTTCTAAAACTGCATCATTTCTGATCGGTTCTGACTTGTATTAACTGTTCTCCATCTCTCTTTTTAGCTGTCAGCCAGGCTGCAAAAAAAACAAAGCCTTTCTTATGGGCCTTATTTTTCAATCTCTGATGGGGTAAGTCGTTTGTTCAATCAGCAAGGGCGTGCGCAAGACACCCTGTTATTCGTCACTGCACTTTACTCCCCTCAGATAACGTACGGGGCAGAACAGACAACCGTTTAGGCACAACTGAAATCAGACTGATTTCTCGGTGACTGAGAAGCCTCTCCCAAACAGTGCAAGTGACCATCAAGCGTCTGCTACAACGTACGGAAAAAATAACAAAGAAAATAGAAATGGACTATGAAGAAGCCGCTCCAACATCTGGGTAATATCACATCATTTGTTTAGGGAACATCAAACCTCCTCCAGTAACAAAGTTGAGGCCAAAGCCGGAATCTCTGCACAACTCTCGAGCGCACTTCTCTGCATCTGGCCACGTACATATGACGACCTGCGGCGCTAATGTACAACAGGTTATGATCAAGTGTCTTCAATCGGCACAAATTTGAGTGTTCCCTAGTGCACGGTTCTTTTTCCATCTCCATTTTCTAAGTGGGTCACGTGTCCGTTTAAAAAGACGTTTCTGTAAAAACGCGCGTAAGTCGACATCCAGAAATCTTCCTCCACAATCCTACAGAATAGCCTTACCGAAGTGGTTGGTTGGTCCAGCGAATGCTCTTTTATTGTCCAACACGTCTAACCACATTGATGTATTATCTTCCCTTCTAAAAGGAACATCACCGGTGGGTGGTTGTCCATAACGATAATGTGAAAACAAGTTTCTTCTTGGGTTCAAATCGCCCAGCTATGTGGATTCTAACTTGGGCCGCAATTCGACGCACTCTCTTCATGTCAAAAACGTTGTAACTAAAAGCAGAAGACACGTTTCATGTTCTATGTCGACAGCCACTTCAAGTCAGTATGACTACCGTCAGCTTTAATAATGCTAGTCTTCATCTCTATAACTTTACACTATCTTCCGGCCACACGAAGCACTTATCAACGGCAGTCGTAACCTCTACCCCAATCTTAGTGAAGGTCTTAATGAAGCAGTTCGTCTACCTCCAAACCGTTGTCTGATTCCCACTATCCTCTATTCCTTTAAGCGTATACCGACATCCTCAGCTAATTCCCGTCGCAAACTTAAGTGCACCCGAACTCGTACCCATGGTCCTTTCTCTAACCATTACTTCGCACTGTTTCCTAACAATCTTGACAATTCTTCACAAATGTTAACTACATGACGAAGTCAGCAACTCATAAACGTCGTACTTGCTGATGTTGGTTGCATATATGCAGACATTCAAAAAGCAACTTCTTGTCTGACTGACAAATCCACGTGATCTGGACACTGTGTTCGACGTAACCTATAGTATTCCACTTTTATTTACCCACAGCGAACAGCATTGGAAACTGACAGCACAATGCTTAATATGCAAATATACATAAGCATGACGGGTAGAGAAAAACGAACATGTATCCGATAAGATATGCCACTAAAGAATATTTCATTGAAACCAGCCCGGTACACAGCATGTTCCGCTTTACCTAAAGATGAAAAACCTGCTGCGAAACTGAAAACGACTGAAATGACAGTGATGATGAGTAGCTTAAGTTTGATTGAATACGAACATTTAAGGAATTCATGGCGAAATGAGGAGTGTGAAAGGCCCACTAAAATAATTAGCAAACCTTACCTGGAGTGCACAGACCATAGCCTGTCTTCGCATAAGTATAAACGTTGGTGGGGGTGGGGGCATTCTCTGAGCCTTCGGACAAGAGTTTGATGTGGCAGACGGGGATTGTGACTGACTGATGTTGGAAGGCATATTACCACTCGAGGTTCGTGGACGAGAAGTAACCTTTTGCATATCCATATGCTCAAGCTCGCCTGCAGACGGGAGACGTCCGTACGTGCCATAGCGGAGTGGTGGACCCCATTGACCCATAGAAGACTCCCCACCGTTAGAAATGGGTAGAGATAAGGCAGCAAGCATGGCTGACGTCTGAATTTCTGTGGTGAGGTCATTAACAACTTCAGAAGTGAGCTGTGGCTGTTCTACCTTCGGCGTATCTGACTGAACATGAAGCCCCAACAGGTTGATAGGAGCATGAGTAGAATTACTGATGAGGGTAAATCCATCTCGCAAGTGGGTAACAGGTTCGGTGCAAACGGTTAACTGAGGTGCCAAGGTACATGGTTGAAAACAAACGTTAGGGGACTGGTAAACGTTCATTAACGGAATCGCAGTTGGACATATCACTGCCGGTGCAGTCTGACCAAACGATGCACCGATATTGGATGGTTGTGGGATTCGAGGGAAAGCAGCCGATGTGTAGAACGATGGAAGCAGGGAAACATAGGGTGAGAATAGCTGATTGTCCGGCAAACATAATGAGCCTTCTGCGACAACATAGCTCACTGGAGGCCGAGAAACAACTACAGCTGACTGGTTAGAAGAAACCGAATTGTTAACCGTCGAATACCCGTAAGATGATATCGCTGCATCCTGAAAATCGACTGTTGAAGGAATGCTAACATTCCCGACGCCATTTTGGTTAGTGACTGAAGCCGTTTTAACGTCAATTCCGAAGTTTTGATAAAACCACTGCTCATATTTTTCAACCCACTCGTTAATGACTTTACGAACTTCCGTTGAAGACATGCGTTTGCATGCTAGCGGATCGTCGGGGTGTGATGTGTGCGAATTGCAAGATGTGAAATACTGAGCGAGGTCTGCTGCACCCGTGGATAATTCGTTCTGAGCTTCATTGTGGTAAATACTCTGCTGCGACGCTAACTGCATGGTTTCTTGACTGTACATTTCGCGATTTGGAATGTGGCCCGTCTGCGGCAACACAAGCAATTCGCTGAAGGAGTGAGAGGCCACAGTTGGCTGAAAGCTGGGGCCGTTGCCATTAAGCTCAAACGGTTGCCGATCAGGGCATTGCGCGTACGGGTCGTCAAATAAATCAACTCCATCGTCCGTTTGAGTTGCAGCGTCTCGTCTGCTCTTTGCTGACTTACGCTCATTGGAGGGTTTGGCTGCAGAACTCACAGTGGCACGATCCAAAACAGCTCTCAGAAAAGCCTGTACGTGAGCGTCCACTTGCTTCCGCTTAACTGGATCACATGCAGACGAGGAAGTACTTCCAACACATTCCGATTTTGTTCTTTTGGTCGGTGGCTGAGTTAAATCATCTGCAAAGCAACAAACCGCAGGTATGGGTAAGCTAACAAATTGTCAACAAACAGAAGTCACAAAAATACTCAGACTTATTAATCACCCAATTTCTAACGTCCTTTTGAAACCAAACGTTAGATTCTCCAATCACTCACCCATCAAAGGTAACCATCAATTCAGCAGCGATCAATCGAGGAGAAAAAGAGCCAACCTCAAACCGTAAGACACGCTGCGCTTAGTTGGCGCCCTTAAAATTTGAAATAACAATAAACAAACGTTCAATTGAACGTAAGCTCTCAGAATCCACTTTAAAAGTCAGCCGCTCTTCAACAACCTCAAGATTATGAACATAGTTATTTTGCAGCTTTGTTGTTTATTTTTTCTCTCGAATCGGCTATTGTTCTTGGACAAACTGGACACACCGGTGTGGTGTACGCGTCGTAAAATCGCCCGTTTTATATGGTCTCAAGCCTGGGTGTTCTCCCAGCTACTACATCTGTTGCATGCTTTTTCAACGAGGCAACTTGGTTTATTCATCCTATACTCCACTGAATGAATCACACGAACCACTGGCTGTCATAAACACGCTTTGCTATGCCCTCACAATGTCGTTACTTCACATAACCAACGCACCATCACCATTTTTCTCAGTAGGTTTTGACCGCTTCCAGGATTGCGTCAGTTTGGCTGAGTGACCACAAAGTGTTTGGGGTATTCGTCACACGATGCTCCGCTGACAACACCCTTTCACCCATGTGAATAGGTTTTGGACCACACTCAACCCACCATTCGGACTTCTAATTTGGATTGTTTCTCATTCCCATCGCACTAGGTATTAGTACCCTGTTGGGAACTTTGGACCACATGCCTCTGACAGGCTCGCTGACCTCATGTGGTGCATATGGTTTCCATGGATTTCGGATGACGCTGTTTTCCTCTCTGAAAGAAGTACATCTTTCACCATGCGGACTGCCGAAATTTGAACTTGTGATACTTTTCTACTTAATGTGGAGTTCTGCTGTAGAGTGCTGGAGACGGGAAGCACATTGGTGCCTGGCAGGTCAGCGATATAGCACCAAGCGAACTGAGACAACCAGTTGAGAAAAACACAGTCAGCAAACAAAGCGTACATTGTTCACAAGCAAATTTGACATATGAACTAGCCGGTAACAAGACGAAACGATAACACAGAGGAACATCAATTAGGCGCGTCGCGTAAGTCGTACGTTCGAGTGTACAGGGTGTCCGCTGATGTCCCCACTCGTCCAAACAAGTGTTCAAACACAAGGAAGTTCGTAAAAACGATAATAAATGGCAATCGAAAATCTAACATATTCGACACCAAATATATAAGGCCGATAAAGGGCTCCCTCCGGAATACAGTTGGAATGTTTGATATTTCACGACAGTAGTGTTTTATTTCGCCGAAACCGATGACATGAAATTGGCGGTCCAATTTGCCACCGCCTCATAGCACGCGCTTACGATCGGTAGAAGGGGAGAAAAAAGTAGAGTTGAGGGTGGATCGTTTGGGAGGTAAATACTTTCGGATAAGCAGGGGAATTGGAAACAGACAAACCTTGGTCGACCTAATACGGTTGTGGCTTTGGTTGCATCTGTCGGAAGCAGTTATCGCAGAACTGTGAGCTTTCGAGAGACCCTCACGATATGTGACCTTGTCTACGTTACACAAAAATGTTGGATGATCAGCTTGCAGTAATTAGAGAATGCAACACTTGTTGGTAGAAATCGGTGGCTCCATAGGGAACCCCATAAGGCTGTGCTCGAATAAATGGTCTCTTTCTCAACAAAATGCTTGTTGGTAGAACCACCACGTTTAAGCCTTCTAAAATGAGCAAATTAGGGAGGTGTAAAGGCAGAGTGGAAGACGATGTACTGCAGACGTCCACGTCGTCTGAAAATTCCATCGACTTCCCCGAATCTCCATCACGTTTGTTCTGGAAGTTTGCCATCTTCGACGCTGCAAATTGTTCTCTCGAGCTAAGCATTAGTTTTAGGGACTATCACTGGTCGTACATCAATTTGGCAATAAGTAATATCTCGCGTTTAACGCCGAGTTCCAGTACGTAAGTTCTGTCACACCGCACGATCACGAGAGAGAGAAGTACATTTTGGTTTCAAAGGTCGCCGAGGAGCAACCGCGTGAATCAAAGCGTGAAAGCAAGATGACATACGAGGACCGACACAAACTCTCTTTTTCAACTCCCTCGATGGACTCGCCCGGAATCGCCAAACGTGGTGAGCCAGTCGCTTACGGTAATCGGAGAAGCTCGTGGATCCTGTTGTATTTTCAGAGACAATATATCCGACTGAAATCGTTGGAGTAGCCGCTTGTGTTCACTGTTTCACGACTGTCATGTGAACCACGAAAGCCGGTGACTACGCTCGCTACCTTTGTTCGATCAGTTCCCGTTGATCCCTCTCCTTCTTACACTCCAAATTTTCTCGGTAGTGATCGTGGGCCCTCCAGACAAAATCTGACACGGCCATTTGAATTACGTGTCCAGCAAATCATTTCTTCCGCGGATGTTAATCTCAGTGTACTAGTAAAGGTTGATATTGTTTACTTGTCGAACCTCGTTCTCGCGCAGTCTATCCGCCCTTGCTCCCCACTGCCGGACCACTGCTCATGTGTACCCGTTGTATCTGTATTCGAACCTCACCAGCGACAAGCCTTACGGACAATACCAACGGTATTGGGAACAAGTGACTTAGTAGAAGTGTATACTGTATTGTCACATCCATGGGCTTTCGGGTCATTTTAAAGTGCATGGACAAGTGAGCTGTTGGTCGTTGAAGCCGCGACCAATCAGACCGCACTTCGAACCTTGGCACGAGTGTGGGCACACAGGCGGCCCTGACGAGTATACAACAGTACCTTCGCCTCATTTGCGCTTTATCGCCCACCGCTATATGACTGCTGTACTTGGTCGTGTTCACATGAGTCGTTGGTCACGGAACTTGCCAATTCGGTGAGTTCAATAGTAAAGTTTGTGGTCATTCTCCTCCATTTTGCTTCTAATATTCTTCTCGTACCCCAGCACCCTATTGACAAGGAACTCGTCGTTACGACTGTCAACACTGTTGGATTCCAGTCGGTTGCTCACCCAGCTCAGAATTTGTGGTCGCTCGCTGCATTGCGGGCGCAACTGTTATAGGCCCAGTTCATCGACAGACATTGTGAGTAAACTAAGCGGAACTAACATATAAGGCGATTGGAGATTCTATCGAAAAGGAACGCGTCATTATGCTCTCTAACCGTGAGAAAGGGTCTGTAGACATAGACTGCGCCACTCCTTTGTGGATGACGGGAGTCCGCAAACAAGCAAATCTGCAGCAGTATGTTTTGTGCTCGTACTTTTTTGAAGTACCCTAGGCGGACCGAAATAATCCACCCCGCAGTAACCTAGTGGGTTACCATTCGTCGTCGTTCCTTTCACTGGAATCGACTTCACCGTTTGGCTGCAACGCTCACCGTAAACTCTCTCATAGTGATAGCACTCGCCTAGCACCTGTCTAACGGCAGCCGCACCCTTCAGAACACAAAACCGTTTTTCGGTGCTGACATACATGTCAGAGTCACGCATATTTCCTTCGGGTCTGTGTGAGTGACGGATCAAGAGTATTGTGACAGCATCGCGACAGAAAATGACCGTCAGATTTGATCTGTCTCAAACCTATAACCAACATACACGACTCCATCTATTAAAGATTGCTCTAATCTTTTAAGTCTGCCCACCCTGCCAGAGTTTACCTTGGAGGCACTCAGCACCCCGAGTTTCCCAAAAGCTCCCATTCTTGCATGAACCCTGTTATTTTCAGGAAAGAGTCACTCATCTCTGACACAAAGTGGCCTCATTCTGAGTGGTGCGTTTTGTCTAGCACACATCACTGACAGTGCTAACACAAGGTGATAACCGAACGGCGACACGCTGTAGATTACCCCAACTAAAGTATCTTAGTATCAACGTGTTCACTATAACAATTACTTCGAATTTCGGGATCACAATAAGAGTGCGTTCTACCTCAGGGTCTCCTAACAAGTATAAAACGTTGGCATCTTCGGCCACTGTTTCTTTGGGTTTTACAGGAAGCTCGGACTCCTCAGCCAGAGGCCCATCTCCGAGCTCCCGCCTTGTGATATCCCCTAGACGCCCCGTCGGCCGGATCTAATTCTGAAGGCGCGTGCTTCCACTGGTAGGCGAATGTAAGGTTATGAGTAAGCCCCACAGGATTAGCAGCAAGGGCTGTCTTGAAAATGCTGTCATCATTCTGTAGAACCCGTTCACAACGAAACATTACTTGTTGGAGTTTACAACCCGTGAATCAGAAAGTGCGTCAGCCTGAAGGACACAGAGGTTGCCGCGAGCTTTAACCTTGTATCGCAGCTGCTTTCTCTGGGGTCATCCTGGTTTTATTCATCAGAGAGCCGTATTGAGTTTCGTCGCTTGGGGCGACCATTCGTAGATAGCCGACTGCTTCGTAACCAACTTCTGGCGCGTCAAAAAACATAAGCGATTCGACAAGGTTTGTTCAAGAATGTCCATGAACAGTACATTCAGGCAATACCACGTTATTTATAGTTTCCACGTCGTTTAACCAACCTACTCAACGAACCCGATCATGCTCCCTCAAATGGGAGTCCCAACCAATGCCCTGGTGACAAAGGCCTTAGAGCAACCTGCATGCCGGTAAAATCGCCGGTGCCATTGTTCCCAAGGGATCGTACAACAAAGCCGACCAAGTTATTACTCTGCTTTTCATGCAACCAATATGAATAAGGCTAGTTTGAAACCGGAAAAAACGTCTGCCACGTGCCACCTCAGGACCAGAGCTCGCTGGTTCAAGATTCTGCGAGATAATAAATTGTTCTGCACGGGGTAATGTCCGGTGGCTTTATTGCGCTTAGGAATAAACTCAATGAGTCCAAACCTGCATAGCTTCAACATCACTCGAAGTTCATCTGCCGCGGCCCTAGCCTCACAGATAGATACGAACGACACTGGGTAGTGATCCGCCTGGTCACAGTCCTCGTAGGAACTTCCGCTTTTTAACTACAACTGTTGTTATGACACGAACGTAGCGAGGAGTACCGACGACGTTGCCACAAAGTGGTGGACACTGTGCTACAAAGTGTCCGCTCATCTTTCAAGCGAATCAGAACCCCACAAAAGAAAACTCAACGCACAATATGGCAGTTCCACTTGCAACAACGTTCCTTCATTATCCGCGAGGGATGTCACCGATCACTTGCAAAAAATGCAAGTACTCCAAGCAAACTCTCATTCAGATAAGTACCATAAAGTAAGGTTTTGCTGAGACACACCATAGTGTACAGCTGCACAGTTAAAGGAAATCCGTGCCTTACCGGGTTTAATCGCGTTTAGCACTGGAGGACATCGAAAGTACGACGTCCGCGTTGTATTTGTAGAAGTCCCACTTATACAGCGATCCTAGACGTGCCACATTATCACGGCTGAATACTCATCACTTCACAAAGACCCCCATTATCCTCTAAGGTGTTTTCGTCAGCATGACCTAATCCACATCCATTGGACCAAATCACCTAACCAGGCTTGATGTGCTCTGACAGAGTTCATTCTAGGACATGCTTTGACAGGGATTTCTGAGGCATTAACTAAGTGATCCTACTTGCATAAGGCTTGTTGCCACTGCTCAGCGTTCATTCCGCTGCCCATTATATCTGAAAAATGTCACCTTCTATCAAAATCACAACGCCGTTCTCAGTTACAGTTTCAACTGAAAGATCCCCCACGTGGACCCAATTTTCTACTTCAGACTTTTGAACGATGTCAGCCTGCTTCATCGGTGGCTGTTCCACTGTTCAGGCTGGACCATCTGCGATAGTATACTGCTGATCCATGGATTAGGACTCAGTTTTCACTTGATTGCATGGTGTTGCACACGTTCCATTTAGAGTGACGAACATAATATGACAGGGCCATCCATTCAAACCAATCGCCTTTGTAATTGATTCATCGAACAATGTGTTGTCAAACCCACCACCTAGAAATGCGTACGCTGTTACTAACGTTTCTGCACCAACCAAACCCATCGGAACATATCTTAAGCACACGTTGTCCAGAGTGAACATGGCACCGCATAAGAATGACTTTGATTTCCGTCGTAACTTAGCCCATGCTTGTTCGCATGAACCAGTGCATAATGGCGTCGACCAGAACAGGGTATCGAACATCATATCTGCACTATCAAGACTTCGTTATATGGTTCGATTCCGGCAGACAAAACAGCGCCCGCTGTTCTCCAGCGTCGCCTTACGTTACTCCGACGACTGAATGATAAAACGAGTATAATCAGAAATATCGCAGTTCTCCTCACATACGGGGCACTTCAAGTTCACCCTGTCATGGGCTACATCCATTTCGACGTTGCAACCAGACCGTGTGACTTTCGAGGGTCCACAGGGCATTGGGTAACTCATCCTGACTTCCGAACGAGCGGTCGACTGACTCTACTGACTAACACTGACCGCGACTCTTTTCTGCAAAATTCAATAGGTCACTAAAGGCAAGCTCCATTCTAGGCTCAGCTATGATCGCAGTAACTTCCGTCCGTCATTCCTGTAAGTGGTGAGGTATTCGGTCAACCGCCTTAATGAGGTCGGTTGAGAAGTTCGACTTTGCACTATAACCCAGTTCTGTCAACACTGCCTGGCAGCCTTTCATCTGGATAGCTAGTCCATGCAGATCATCAGCATCGCCATTAATCATTATAGGACCCACGAAAACCTCCGCACTTACCGCTTGTAGGATATCATTCCGGCGGCCGAAATTGTTGGCAAAAATTCAAATAACCCCTACAAAGCCCACCCTATTTGGCGAGCACTATCAGTGCCTAATGACTTTCTTTGCCCTACCACGGCAACGGTGCAAGAAATACGGGAGTTCCGATCTCTTGTCGGGCAGTTTATTTGTCACGATACCTTAAAAATCTATGACGAATGTGAAATAATTACTCGAGGATCCATCGAAACTCTCCACCGCAGCCTCTGGAAGAATTGCCACAAGAACCAATGGTCTGAGAGACGGCTCTGACGCCTCGACGAAGTCTACAATAATGAGGACATTCCAAAGGCCTGTTGCTGTGCAGAGGGGTTGGTATCATCTCTTGACACAATAACAAATCTGATCCCGGCAGTAGAGACGGGTTTGGATTCCACGGACCTACGAAGTCTCTTGTGAAGTTTGAGTAGTCTACGTCTCAAATCGAACCCATTTGCCTCTAGGGTCAGGTGTTTTCCTACACACTCATCAGAATCTTCACAAAAAACATCCACCGGAGCATGAATAAGCCGAACTGGAAAAACGGCTGTGGATATTGACACGCCCTCCGGCTTCCCTGGTGGGGACGTCACCGTCTCTCTAGTTACCTCAGGGCTGAATCTACGCGTAGTCCTTGGGGCACAAACAAACAACTACACTTAGCACTTGTCGGTTCATGTGTGACCCTACCTATAAGAAGGTTCTCGAAAACAAATAAAGCATTTCGAATAAACGAAACTCTTGTCAATTTTAAAGAATTAAGGCCAATGGGAGTGGGAACGTCACCATGGGTACGACTGCCTAACTGATTCTCGTCCCAACTGGAGGATATTTCACGGGACAGTGCTGCAATCCTGTCTGATGGATTAGTGTTTCTCAGTGATAGAATGGAACATGTTACTCGTTTTAACATCACATTATGTGGACCACAGGTAGAAACAACCAGGTGATTGCGTCAGGTGCAACCGTTTTTACAACTAACCCTTCGTCCACCGATTTCTCCCCGAAAAAGTGATACAGAAACAGACTGAACACGTGATTCACATGGATAACTAAATCACGAACGTAGTGGCTATCAATCATTGGAATTCGCCTTGATATTCAGTGTGAAATGCAGTGCAAACGCAATGTAGTCGATGATTGCAGTCACTTATATTTCCCTAATCGCACAAAACCGGGCGTTATTTTGGCGATTTGACTGGGTGTTTTACCATGAAAATTCTGATGGAAGCATTTTCAGAACGTCAAATCGCTCGTAAATGTCAAAACAATATATTTGTCGGAAAAAACGAAACATTTTTCTAACGAAAATGCAAATATGAGCAACTTTTAGGTACAGCTGACCTTTCTCAATACAACATAAACAATACACTCGATAACATCTCTATAATTCTAGAAAACGCTCATTGATAGTTTAAGAAAAATGCGAAGAGTCTTTTTTCGTGCCCAAATGACGGTTTCCAAATTTTTTCGACCTGGAAACGTCATCCCCTTCAACTACGCAATTGCCGGTATTCACAATGGGTTCGATTCACCGTAGTCCTCAAAGGGATGCTGATTCCACAGATAAAGTTATCGCATTTACGGCTGAACCCAGAAATTTGCTGAAATAGTATACAGTATACATTGACCCACAAAACTCAGCACACAGACGACAGGGAGCGGCGGAGGCAAATGCACAGCGAGTGACCTTCGGAAGAAACACATTTTCTATCCAAATATAATCAAATCCAGGTGTAGGTATGAGCCTGGGCACAATGGAAGGCACAAATGTAAAGCGCAACCGAAACCAGCGAGCGTGCACAAATTGAATTTGAGTTGCATAACAGTAACGACACCAACCAAACTGCGCGCCTAACAACCTGTGCTTTTCCCCTCCCCCTTCCAAGTTTCGCGGTGGCCACGTGCTTGGACGAGACGCAGGGGGAACCAACAGAAGGAAACAACGCATAATTGTAGGACGCTTGTTTTGCTGACTTGTATACCGCATAACACATTACACCGTCGTGCTCCTGTTCTTGCATGCCTTGCTGAATACACATTTTTTACGGACTTGTGTGCTCCATTGGGTGGTTGTGAATACGGGTTCCAACTCACCAGTTCTTTGGCTAACTCTCNCGATCCCTTTTTAGCACGTGGACATTCCGTCCCCTGCCCAGTAAATTACTATCGCTCATATGAGTTCCCCCACTGTGGGATATTACAGTTGTGTGACGGGGCGTGCTGCGATGTTAATCCTACCGTTTTGGTTTGCGTTTGTGTAAGTCGTTTGCATGGCTTACTGGGCCTTTAGCTCACGCTTGTTAATGTTGTTTCTCCTTACAGGACGTTTCTTGGAACCCGTATTTCGGAAGAAAGCTGTACCCCAGTGCCTCCGCCTTTCTGCGAATTCGGTCCACGGACAGTCTGAGCGGAAGCCGCTGGCCTTTATGCCACAAAAAAGCAGTGTACATTGTGAAATACAAAATGCTGTTCAAACGCTAAAAGTAGATGTATATATTGATTTCACTCCTTAAAATTAACCCTCTTGATGTCACAGTCCACGGTTCATGCGTAGGTGGAAGAATATTGCACAAAAGAAAAAAATGAGGCATTTGATTCAACCAAATACGAGTACTGATACCTTTGGTCACAGCTTGGGGACATTTCACATCATGAAAACATAATGCTGCGCAGAACGTGGGTAAAAGACTTCACAGCGAACATTGGTCAACCACCTTCCCCCGAATAAAACTGATTCTACACATATGATGAGTAACGACACATACAAAGTGTTCGAGGGATCTTCAGACATTCGTAACTGTACGCGGTAAACGAGAGGCAACTATGGCGAAATGATGCATTATAACACGGCCCGAAATAAAAGTGGTCGGTGTTGATTTTGTCAAGGTTTGTTGCGTTATTTTG